>LPNX010038876.1:692645-695769 GCA_001517045.1 Pseudotsuga menziesii | reverse complement strand
GAGCAATCCTGCACATGGTTAGTATGCAACACACGATGAATGTACAAAAATGTTTCATAGTAATATTCATATTCTACATGGTATCTACAACAATAAGTGTTACGAAGAGTATTTATTCTAACATACTAGGGCTTACATTTCTCAAAAGATATTTGCCCCAAATTCAATTGTCTATGTTCATTCCTAAATTTCTCTTATAGTTATGTATGTGTTATATCAAGAAGATGCTTAATATGTGGTCCACGATCCTTTGAACCCCTTCTTAGTTTTAGTACATCCTTTCAGTTTGAAGAAGGCCTTGTGTGATCATGCCAAAAACTCTGCACTAGTACCTTTACTGCATCAACTAGCTTCATGTCACGATGTGGCAATCGACCAATAAAGGCCCAAAAATTTGTCTAGGCAGTTGTGTCAAGATCTTCTCTTCTAATAGAATACCTACAGAGGGATTTTACATTCAAATTAACTAGTTTAGATGTATGCTTGAGAAAATGAAGGACCCTGGTGTTCTTATTTACAATTGCTTATGACAACACACGACGAGCCGCATTGCGGTCCTTTGACCGTGTGTTCTTACCAATTTTACCAAAGGCATCTACTAAGCTTTTAACTATATGAGAACTTGGTCCAGAAGTCTTTATCATCTTTATCCCTAACAATTTCCTAACAATATTCATGCCCCTAGATTTTAACAATGATAAAAATAATCTACATTTATCTCCATCACATTTAGAAACAAAATATTTATTTAGTATCTGTTGAGTTTGATAAGCAATACTACGTTTAGATAGCATACCTTTAATGGAATCGAGGAGTCCTTCATCAACTTGTATATGCTTCGGAGTTCTTTGATGTGTGCTTTCTAATGGAGGTAAGGGAGTTGGATTTCTGTAATCTAGTGCATCAACAATACGCTCTGGAATTTCAGTAGCAACTTGTTGTCCTTCATTCTCTTCCTGGTAGTTGGATGGTGGAAGTCCAACATCCTCATCGATGGTCCGGATAATATTTTCTTCTTCAACAGTAGGCTCCATGTCCAACGCCTCTTCAACAGTAGGCTCCATGTACAACGCCTCTTCATGAGCTTTGTTTTGAGATGGTAACTTATCACTTTGACTTGATGTGAGATTTGAAACGTCCCCTAATGAGCACCTACGTTTTGCTTCTTGAATACTTCATGGGGTGCTTGTTCAACAACTATTGTGGAAATTGAAGGTCCCTCTAGTGATTGCTTCCTTTTTTCTTGTGCTAGATTAATAGGATGAACCGTTGTATCCTCTATAATTGGATTTGGACTAGTTTCCAAAGAAAGCCTCTGATTCATCATGTCTATTCTTTTCTTTTCTTTCTCTTCTTCGATGACTTCTTGAGGTCTCTTCTTCCTTGCTGATTTTCTTCATCGGTTATGTACATTCTCCATCACCACAATGATCAATTCAATATAGTTTGTTTTTGTTGCTCCTCAATTACAAGCTTTCAAACCTTTAACTTGCTTTATAACTATTGATCCTTCAAGGTGCTTCAATCTTCCTTCTCAATTGTTCATATTTCCCATCAAAACAATAATGAATGGGAAAATTTACCTTTGGTTCTCTTGAATAATAAGCAAATGAAAGTTAAATCATAAATTGTTCCTCAAGGTGATTCTCTTGTACAATTGTGTATATCCACCATCACCATGAAATGACATTGAAGCTTGGTATCTTATCCTATGTGCTCCTCAACCATGAAAGATATCCTCAATGCTGCACCTGCATAACAAAAAGAATGATGGAGAATGTGTAAATTGTGAGTATTTCCACAGGCGGGCTTGTGCTCTTGAAAAAAAACACGCGGTAATTGGATGAAAATTAAAACAGAGTGAAGTTGCTCTCGGACAAAAACAATCCATTGTTTTTATCACGCGTTATATAGAGTCAAAACGCGCACGCGATTTGTATAAGTACAACATGCACACGATATGGTTAAGCACACTTAATAGAGTGGGTGCACAGCTACGACAACGAATAAGATCATAAGAACACAAATGTTTTCTATGGCTAGCAACAAAACAAATGTTTTTAGTGTTCGCTTCTTTTCATGCATATAAATGTTTCTCTCTATAGCCCCAATAATCCCTACATACCCCTATCTCTTTCTAAATATACCTCCCTCATTCTCTCTGCATCCCTCCCTATATGTTCCTTTCTCTCCCTTACTCCATCCCTCCCTCTCTCATCGTGAGGATGATGATGAACATTATGATGGTGATGGTGATGATGATGATGAAGACAAAGATGATGATACTGATAGTGATGAAGACGATGATGATTATTATGATGGTGATGATGATGATGATGATGATGACGACGATGGTGATGATGATGTTCATGATGTTGATGGTGATGATGATGATTATGTTGATGATGATGATGATGATGATGACGACAATGGTGATGATGACGACGACGACAATGGTGATGATGATGAAGGTGATGATGATGGTGATGATGTTGATGATGATGATGATGATTATGATGATGATGAAGATGACGGTGATGATGATGATGATGATGACGGTGATAATGATGATGACCATGATGATGGTGATGATCATGATGAAGGTGATGATGATGATGAGGATGATGCTGATGATGTTGATGATGACGATGATGACGGCGATGGTGATGATGATGTTGATGATGATGATGGTGATGATGATGAAGGTGATGATGATGATGAGGACGATGCTGATGATGTTGATGATGACGACGATGATGACGATGGTGATGATGATGTTGATGATGATGATGGTGATGATGATGAAGGTGATGATGATGATGAGGATGATGACAATGACGATGGTGATGATGATGATGATGATGATGATGACGATGGTGATGATGACGTTGATGTTGATGATCATGATGATGAAGGTGGTGATGATGATGATGATGACGACGATGGTGATGATGATGTTGATGTTGATGATGATGATGATGATGATGATGATGATGATGATTATGAAAATGGTGATGATGATGTTGATGTTGTTGTTGATGATGATGATGATGATGATGATGAAGCTGATGATGATTATGAGGAGGAAGATGAAGATGATGGAGATGATGATGGTGTTGTTGAT
>LPNX010038876.1:645145-690145 GCA_001517045.1 Pseudotsuga menziesii | reverse complement strand
TTGATGATGATGATGATGATGATGATGATGATGATGATGATGATGTTGATGGTGTTGAAGATGATGACGATGATGATGATGATGAAGATGATGATGATGATGATGAAGATGATGATGATGAAGGGAATGGTGGTGATGATGATGAGGAGGAGGAGGAGGAGGAAGGTGATGATGATGATGAGGATGATGAGGATGATGATGATGATGATGATGATGTTGATGATTATGATGACGATGATGGTGATGATGATGTTCATGATGTTGATGATGATGATGATGATGATGATGATGATGACGACGATGGTGATGATGATGTTGAAGATGTTGATGTTGATGATGATGATGATGATGAAGATGATGACGATGGTGATGATGATGTTGAAGATGTTGATGTTGATGATGATGATGATGATGAAGATGATGACGACGGTGATGATGAATTTGATGATGTTGATGTTGTTGTTGTTGATGATGATGATGAAGATGATGATGATGACGAAGATTAAGATGATGATGAACATGATGAAGATGGTCATGATGATCATGGTGATGTTGATGATGATGATCGATGATCAATGATGATGGTTATGATGAGGATGAGGATGGTGATGATGGTGATGATGATGATGATGATGATGTTTATGATGATGATAATGATGATGATGAGGATGAGCATGGTGATGATGGTGATGATGATGGCGATGATGATGATGATGATGATGATAATGATGTTGATGATGATGATGATGAGGATGAGGATGATGAGGATGGTGTTGATGATGATGATGATGATGATGATGACGACAATGGTGATGATGATGTTCATGATGTTGATGGTGATGATGATGATGAAGATGATGATGATGATGAAGGTGATGATGAGGATGAGGATGATGATGATGATGATGATGAGGATGATGACGATGATGTTGATGTTGATGATGATGATGATGACGACACTGGTGATGATGATGATCATGATGTTAATGGTGATGATGATGATCATGTTGATGATGATGATGAAGGTGATGATGATGATGAGGATGATGAGGATGATGACGATGATGTTGTTGTTGTTGTTGTTGATGATGATGACGACACTGGTGATGATGATGTTCATGATGTTGATGGTGATGATGATGATCATGTTGATGATGATGATGTTGATGTTGATGATGAAGATGATGATGATGATGATGAAGTTGATAATGATGATGATGATGGTGATGATGATCATGGTGATGTTGATGATGATGATCGATGATTAATGATCATGGTGATGATGAGGATGAGGATGGTGATGATGATCAATGATCATGGTGATGATAAGGATGAGGATGGTGATGATGATGTTGATGAAGGTGATGATGATGATGATGGTGATGATGGTGTTGATGATGATGATGAAAATGATGTTAACTACAACGATATTTTTCTTATATAAAATGAGCACTTGTTTTGCTTATCTAAATCGCGCACACGTTTTGCTTATACAAAACAGATACGCATTGTTCTTTACTAAATTGCGCTTATGTATTGTTTAAATTCAAAAATTTATTCCTTCTAAATGACAAGGCCGAGCCTCCAGCCATGCTTTCATGGAATTCCTATGCCTATGTGTATTCTTTGTACTTTGATTCGGATTCAACATGCCCATGCCTTGGAGTATGATAAACAATGGCTAATTCAACATTATATCCAAATTTCCAATATGCTCGTGTTTAGCGGTTTGTTTGATTATGTTGCACACCTCCATTTTTTATGATATTTTAGAAGCAGATATGGTTTTTTTGCAGATTCTAAATATGTAAATTTTAACAAGATTACATAATTTTTTCTATTTTTTCCTTTTTTATCTTCTGTCATCACTCCTCAACTCAAAAAACAAATTGTTAGTGTTTTGTCCATATCTCTTTCGTTTCTCAACCATTTAAAAAACAAATTGTATGGTGCACTAAAGAACACCAACCTCTACATACTATAAAAAAACCCATTTCCAAATGATTGCATTAGGACATTCAAACGTTGCACCCACAATTGACGTACCTTTTTTGAGGTTTGATCTATTAGATAATTAAAAACAAATTTAAAAATATTATTTATATTATGCAAAAATAGTCGTGCACTAGTCCTATATGTTCTCTATATGTATACCGATTTTCGTAAGTTTATTCCATTATTTAGACAGTCAGACGTTGCACCCACAAAAACATATACCTTATAATTTGTTCCAAAAACAAAAAGTGCCCGTTAAAAAATATCTAAGTTTAGATAGTTAACAACATTTTCAATAGAAAAAAATTATATATTTGGAAAGGTCATTCAATTTCCTACATTTCTTGTTTTTAACTGATCACAAGATTCATTGTGTAAGTGTCTCAAAATATCCATGCAAGTTGATGGATGTCTGTTTTTTCAGTTTTTTATTGCATCTAACGCACCAAAAGAGACCCTCAACTTCTTGCACACACCCGGATGTCCTGAATAAGGTCATTTATGTAACTCATTCATGATTGCTAACTTGATTTCTACTGTATTTGGTATGTAAAACTTGTTTTTATGCAGCTAATCCTCTTTTATTTAGGCTAAAATCTATTTTTATTTGGTTCTTTTCATTTTCAACCGTATTTTCTTTTAAATTTTGGTATTCCTTATTAGAATTTTCTGCATTTAAGATTTGATTTTGTAAATATGATTCGTAATTACTGCTTGCAAAAAGTAAGCTTTCGTGATGACGCAAAGCGTTTGCAAATTTGTTTTCTTTTCCCTTTATGTGTTTTATTTCAAAGTCCCGGTCACTTAATAAAGACAACCACTTGGCATGTCTAGCATTTAGATTTTGTTGGTCAAATAAATAATTTAACTTATGTTATCTGACATTAAGAGAAATTTTCTTTTGATGAGGTAGTGTCACCACATCTTTAAAGAATGTATAATTGCAACAAGTTCTAAGTCATGCATAGCGTAATTCTTTTCATGCTCTTTTAGTTTTCTAGATTCATAAGCCATGACACAATTTTCTTGTATTAACACCCTGCCTAATCCTTCCTTACAAGCGTTGGTACATATGACGGAATCCTTAAAAGGATTAACAATTTTTAGGATAGGGATGGTTGTTAATATGTGTTTTAATTTATTAGAACTTTCCATACACTTTTCATTCCACTCAAACTTTTTACCTTTCTTCTACAGTGAAGTTGTGGGGCAGTCTATCTTAGAAAATCGTTCTATGAACAATCTTATATCTATAATCCCCATGAATAGTCTATCGGTAATCCCCATGAACAATCTTATGTCTGTTACTTTTTTAGCAACTGGCCATTCAACAATAGCCTTAATTTTGTCGGGGTTGACAAAGATTCCATCCTTAGACATTACATGTCCTAGATATTGAATCTTGTCTTTAAATAAGTCACATTTGTTGAACTTAACATACAACTATTGTTCTCTTAATATTTGTAAAATTATCTTTAGATGTTCTTCATGTTCTTGTTTATTTTTTGAGTAAATCAATATGTCTTTGATGAAGATGACTACAAATTTATTCAGATAGTCACTTAGAATGCTATTCATTAAGCACATAAATATTACAGGTGTGTTTTCCAACCCAAAAGGCATTACAACAAATTCATAATGACCATAACGTGTTCTAAAAGAAGTCTTAAAGATGTCTTCATCTTTAATTCACACCTGATAGTATTCATACCTTAGATCTATTTTAGAGAATATTGTTGCTTCGCAGAACTGATCGAATAGATCGTCTGCCCGAGGTAAATGATATTGATTTTTAATAGTCATTTTATTTAGTTGTCGATAGTCTTTACATAATATTAAGGTTTCATCTTTCTTCTTTACAAATAAGACCGGTAGTCCCCAAGGGGAAATGCTAGGTCGAATATAATTCTTGTCAATTAATTCTTGTAATTTTGATTTGAATTATGTAAGCTCTATTATGTTCATTTGGTAAGGATATTTTGATGCTAGTACCTCTCTGGGTATCAAATCGATTGTAAATTCTATGTCTCTTTTCAGAGGTAGTCCAGGGACTTCTTTCGAAAAGATGTCTTTAAAATCCTTTAAGATAGGTATATCTTCTATTTTAAGTTTATTAACATTATCTTTATCATCCATTACATAAACAACAAATAATTTACATCCATTCCATACAGATCTTTTCATTTGTAGAGCAGAGATCTCTCTAATCGTAACTTTTCTGAGAATTCCTTTCACTTTAATGATGTTTCCAATATCATATATGCATGTAAAGTTTTTTTTAAAACAATTCAGCATTACTCCAGGTGTTTTTATAGCCAATACATTCCTATCAAAATATCATAGGAACCTAATGGTAAAATATTCAGATCAACATACATATTGAAACCATTCAGTAATATTTCACAACCTTTAACATAACTAGTGACTTTACGTTTAGTACCTATGGCTAACTGTACCAGCCATGACTTATCAAAATTTTATGGTACTAATTTACATATTTCAACAATCCTAGGTGATACCTAACTCAAGCTTGCACCTGGATCAATTAGTATGAAAAAGGGTCGACTTTCTATCATACCTTTGATCTCAACCATTGAGGTTTGATGGTCTACTTGTTGATTCTCCAATGCAGTGCTAATTCTGGGAATACTCTTCGCCATGTCTCCAATTGTAATAACTTCCCGAATGGAGTGAACATTAAAGTTTTTCTTTCTTATTAGAGAGCTTTTAAACTAATGTGGCTCACCACATTCCCAACATTTTAAGGATTCCCTCTATGCAGTGTTCTTTTTAAAATTAGTGAGAGGTTCTCTTTCTTTTGCTACAAGATTTCATGGTTTAAAATTTTTGTAGTTACTTCCTTGATACCCTTTGTAATTATTCCTTGTATTTTTGTGGAATTTGTTATTCTTCTTTCTTGGATCAAAGTTATCTTCTATTTTAGTCATCCAATTTGGTACACTTTCTCTTTTATTTTTATTCTAGTCATAACATAAATTTGCTTTTCTCATTGCTTGTTCCAGCGTCTTCAGATTTTCATACTCAATCCGCTCCTTAAACATGATATGAAAACAATCGATAAAGCATTGTATCTTTGGTTTTTCATCTATTATATATGGTACATAACAAAGCAAACTCAATATTTTCTATAGAGTTCTTTCATGGTCATAGCTCCTAGTCTTAACTCATAAAATTCCTTAGCCTTCTCTTCATAGTACTATTCTGAGAGGTATTTTTGTTTAAAATGCTTTTTAAAGGTTTTTCGGGTTATGTATCTTTCCTTTATTCCTTTTACTTTCTTTATATCATGCCACCATATATCCGCTTTTCCTATAAAATTAGATATGGTGATTTTAGCTTTCAATTCATGGGAGTAATTATATATTTGGAAGTATTTATTCATCCATGACAACCAGGATTCCACCTCTTCTAATTTTTAAATCTCACTGTTAAACATCACTAGTTTAATCTTTTTAATTTTCGAGATATTTCTTCCTACAGTTTGTACTTCTTTTTCTTTTTATTATCATCACTACTTTCACTTGAATATTGTTGTTTTTCTATGTGGTGTTTGACTGATTCTTCACTAGAAGTTTCATCCCCATGACTGGAAAATTCCAGTTTTCTTCTCTTACATTTGTAAGGTGTAGTTTTTGTCATAATCTCTTCAGGTTATTTGCTTTTTTCCTTTTTATCATTATGTATTTTAGCTAGTAAAATATTATTCAGTTCCTCTTGAGCTTTCAATATTCGTTCATTGCCCCCCCCCCCCTTACCCTTTTTAACTTTGACCTTAATTCTTTAACAATTCTTTGTAGTTCATATGGGTTATTAGTTTGACTCTCAGTAAGGTTTACCTAGATTTCACCATCCCCTAGAATACCCTCTTATTGTTTATAGGATTTCTAGTGTGAGACTCTTCTTCTATAGACATCCCTACTTCTGCCATATTTTTCCTGCAAAAATAAAGTTATAATTTTCTTCTTGTTTGTAAGAGAATCAAACCAAAAATACAATAAAATTAGTATTCTAGTATAATTAATAGTTGTAGTGTTGATCCGGTTCAGGCCTAGTGTTGTAACCATGCTTNTTGATATATATATATATATATATATATATATATATATATATATGTACACACACACACACACATCCTTAACATTCCTACATGCTGCTAAATACATTTGTCATAGTTTTTGTTATGTTACTAATGTATACTTTACTGCTACATGACATGTTGTGCAATGTAGATGTTTTGTATTAAACTATTTTGTTCTTTAATTAACTGTAACATGGAGTTATTAAAATTTTGAAGGTTCATTGTTTGTTTTTAACTTTACTTGTTCTTTCAACATTTACTCAATCATTGAACTCAATTTTGAAAATTTGGACCCAAATCATTTATCTATTCAGTTTCAAACTTCTAAGTTTATTTTTCTTTCCACAATTTAACTTTCCACTATGATCTTTCTGAAATTTATCTTTCCGCAATAATCTTTCCGAAATTTACTATTTCCGGAATGATCGTTCTGCAAATAACCTTCTGCAATGATCCTTCCGCAATTGCGGGTTTCCTTTCAACTTTTTCGAAATAACCTTCACCATTTATCCTCCCGCAATTGCGGATTGCAGATTGCATGCTACCTTTCAACTTTTTCGAATTAACCTTTGGCATTTATCATTCCACAATCACGGATTGTGGGTTTCCTTTCAACTTTTTTGAAATAAACTTTCACATTTATCCTTCCACAATTGTGGATTGCATATTGTGGGTTTCCTTTCAACATTCTTTGAAATAATCTTCTGCATTTATCCTTCCACACTTGCAGATTGCAGATTACGGGTTTCCTTTCAACTTTTTTCAAAATAATCTTCTGCATTTATCCTTCCTCAATTGTGGATTGTGAATCGAGGGTTTCCTTTCAACTTTTTTTAAATTAGGCTTCCGTAAACCGTATTTCTGCACTTAGATGTTTGCTTGTTAAGAGCTTGTAGTTTTTTTTAAAGGTATATTTAACAGGACAATATGACCCATAAGGTCTGTACCCGATTTCTTATTATGCATTTGGTAATGTGCATCACTGAAATAGTTCTAGTTTCTATTTAGTTATGGCTTGAATGAAAGTTTATGTTACTAGATTTGATTTCATCGAGGCTGCCATCTACGATGGACTTATTGCCACATAATAAATTTGTTTTATTTGTTGTTTGGTATGTTGTAGATTTGATTTTTTGTTAATAAATGGTAGTAATTGATGCTACAATTTAACTGCACGATCTAACAATTAATCGTGGAATTGGATCCAATGCTTTAAAACTTATACCCTCGACTCAGTGAGGGTCTTCTAGTTAATGAATGACTTGGATAACTTTGGAATTTTAATTACTTGGTGTAGTTTCATATATATATATTGCACATTTATATATTTTTAATTGTTTAAAGAGTATCTATAATTACTTTCTTTACATTTTGATCGATCTTGATGTGACATCCTTGATTTGTAATATTCGACTTGAAACAGAGGTTTATGAAATGGGATGCATTTTAATAATTTATAAATCTAAGGAATCCTTTTGTCTCTTATCGAGATTCGAGTAAATTGCTTAATTGTTTTTACACTAGAATATTTGATTGTATCATTCTTTTGTCATTTTTTACAATGTAGCATCCTTGTTACTAACATTCCTTCGTCTGATTGCATAGAATTATTTTAGTTGTTGTTGTTTGGTTTAGTTAGATCTGACTAAATCTCTGTAAGTTCATTAAATGGGTTCCCTCAGTCTTTAACTAAAGTTATAATATTTCTTAGTATGATTTTGGTCTCTAAATAACTTTATTTAAACAATGTGTTGTAAAATAAGCAAACTTAGTCTATAATATTTATCTAGGTGTTCCAACACAGTCTATAGCATTTATCTAGGTGTTCCAACAACTTCCATTTTCAACATATTAGTTGTTTATATAACATACATCACTAGAAATCTTCGATTCATGTATGGATGCCCGATCAGAGATACATTAAGAACTAAATATGGTATTTATAGGAATGAATATAATAACAGAAAAGAAAATTTAGTTTTGAAAACATATTAGATCATCATCCTATATAGATGCATAATACATTTCTGCTAAAAGAATTAGTTGCGATTCCAGGTTAAGAATGGAAATACTATTGGAACTAGTTATAACAAATAAGCAATAGGAAAAGAACATGGCACCATTGGTGGGAAAACATAAATGGAATAGACACTCCCTCCAACCAATTTCTAGAGTATCCTAATCACTTGCTCCAAAACCCTCGATCCTCTTCGTTGAATCACAAGAGAAAAACCCACTTAATGCACCATCTCTCGCATTATTAGATTCAATGTGTGTCCAATGCTCGACTCCTTCTTACTAATGGACACACTATTATATGATATTTTTCCTAGGACTTGGTAATTTATGAGCCTCCTGCTCTTTAGCACTCAACAAAGAGTTGTGACCTGATTTTGGGGAAGATGCTTCCTGCACCTTGAGTTTTCACTCAACATCTACAACCACTTGTCTTTTCCTCTTGTGGGTCGACAAACACTCTTCAACAACTATTTCATTTATGTCCCCTTTAGTATCTTTTATTAATAAAGGAATAATTCATTACATTTGTTTTATTATTGACTTTCTGATCTAGATTTATGTGTGAATGGAATGAAAGAACATACATAATCATAAACACTGACATATTGCAAAGATAATGGGGATACAATAAACACATATTCTATTCAATGACAGAAATAAAACTGACTGTAATACAACTACTAGAATGGTGGTAGCTATCTCCGAGAAGAGATGTGGCTGCTATGCTCATCCGTGCTAAGTTGATTACAAAATGAGGCCAAAGGGGCCTATTTATAATAAGAATGAGGGAGAAAATCCCAAAAGTCCAAAATATAACCCTTGAATATGAACCATCATAAAGTTTGCATCCCCACGGGGGTAAGTTGAACACTCAACTTCATGGGGTCATAACTTTTGCATATGACCTTCGATTTGGGCACTTGATAGCCCGTTCGAAAGGTCTGTCCGAGCTTTACAACTTTTAATTGGGATTCCATTGGCTCCTCAAATAGCCAAAAATCGTCATTTAGGGACTCAAAATGGGCCCGAAATTTTGGGACCCAAAAAATGTAGAAAAATAACTTGGAAACTCCCACAATAGAAAATTGTTTTGAGCCACTAGAATAGGTGGGTGGCCACCGATCTCCATGTGGATCAGTTTCTGTAAAAAATATTTAAAATAATAAAATAAAATATCCTAGTAGAAATTAAGAATAAGTTATTAATTCTTGGTGTATTACAGTGATCTAACACTTAGATCAATCTTGATACCAAAATGGATGGTGGTGATTGGGGGTTTCCCCACATGTTAACATTGTTCTATTTCTTGAATTATTGATATATATTTTATTTTAGATTTAGTTTGGGTTTTACTCATAATTTACTATTTATATTAATAGATTACTCTACAGGATATAGCTTTCCTAAAAATAAGTATAATTGTCTCATAGTAACACTTCTCAATGTTGAATCAATATTTTGTACACCATTTATTAAAAAATTATAACACTTGCTTTCTTTGCTATCTTATTTCTAAATCTAATGTAGTTAATTTGATGAGCATAAGTTTCACAACGTCGAGCTCTATACTTATTCTTAACAAATCCTTGTGGTTGCAACCTCCACTTTGAGTACTTCTTAAGGCTTAGTGTAACATACTCGAAATATTCTAAGATTTGTGCTTTGGTATGCAATATTTGTTGATCATATGTTTGTTTGTTGATGGCTTATATGAATTGCCTTGTACATTATTTAAAGCCTTTTTAGTTGGTGTAATGTCTTTGTACTAATTTTATAGTTTGGTGGTTCATATGGATGTCTTTTCAATACGAAATGTAATTATGAAAACCCTTTGAGGTTACTTACCTAATGTCTCATGTTGGTTGGCGTAATGTTTGAGTTTACTATTTAACATGCATTGCTTTGTTAGTTCATATGGGTTTTCTAATCTCATTGTTTTCGTATAAGTCGCTATAGATTGTTTGTTGATATGGATGGCTTTTCAAGGACAATGGTGGTTGTAATGTCTTAGTAAGTTACCCTCTCTGCTGATGTCATTCAATGTCGGTGCTTATTGATTCTTGTGAATGGCATTTAATGTGAGTATTATCATCGGTTTCATTTTACTTGTGCTCTTTCAGAAACATTTGACCTAATTAAATTTATAAAATATGGAATTTTTTAAGGAATGCTTCTAAGATATCAAAAGTAGCCTGCTATTTGGTAATTTTGAGAGGAGACTAATCTTTAAAAATGTGAAAGGCACACTTCTCACAGTATCCTTGTGGGATTACTCGCTTTGCTAAAAACATATTTTGAATCTTGATAGGATAAAATTATTCTTGTTGCCCTCTATGTTCGATCCACATTATCGTAACACGTGAGTTTCAAGAACTTACCTCGACGGAATAGATTACGCTATGTGAAAATCATATAGAGAAGTGTAAGGTTAAATGAACAATTTAATAAAATATTTTCGTGACGAGGGTACAGAAACAGGGTCAGAAAATCGATGTGTGCAAAATATATTAACGTTTGGGCGCCTCAACCCAGAAATCACTCTGGAGCTAACATCATGTGCATGTCAACAAAACACTACTTTTATATTTATGGACAAATTATAAATAGAAACGGAGACAACGGCTGCTACCTCTGTTTATGTTCAACAGGGGACTTTTTTTATTTTTAGGCTGATTTTCTGTTTAAATTAGGTGAATTTTATCGATAAAATTTGTAATTTTTGTTGTTTGTTGGGTGATTTTTATTTTTAAAAATGAAATCTGATAATTGAAAACCCTTGGGATACTTACACTCTGTAAAATCTAACAGTATTTTTAAAGTGTTTTAAAAATTCCATAAAAATTCATGACAAAAAAACTAATAAAAACCAGCCCAAAACAAAGGTAAGAAAATCCCCTAATTAGATAACTCGTTTTAAAAAAAATATTATGTTCTCATTCAATGTTGTTTTTTCATTTACTATTAGCTTATAATATTCATAGTTGTCAGATGAGATTGGGTGATTCATTCACAGTTAACTTATAATATTCATAGTTGTCAGATGAGATTGAGTTATCACTCTTTTCCGTAAAATTGAATGGTCGGTTGACTGAAAGATGCATGCTACTGCGCAGTACGGTGATTGTAACGTTTAATTCCATAAAAAACCGTGTTTACTATTAAATAATAAAATAATAAAATAATAATACGATTATTTGAAATTTGTGTTGATATTTACATACTGTAAAACAATAATAATAACATAGTATTATTTAAAGAATAAGAATTTGAGCTATCACTAACTCAATTGTGGAGTTGGGGCGATTATTATATCCCTTTTTCTGGGCAGATTTAACATAAAATGGAACTGTGGTATTGGGACCAACACTTGGGCTGAATTACTGGCATTGTGGAGTATTCTTCACTTTGCTAGATCTTTAGGCATTGATGCAATACAAATTGCTGGTGATTCCCGGGTTATTGTCGAGTGGTTTAAAGGCATATTTCATTTGGAAGCGGTCCTTCTTACCTATTGGATGGATCGTATCATGCAGCTGAAGAGTCAATTTGTGGAGATTAGCATCCAGCATGTATATATAGGGAGATCAATTATGATGCTGATCTATTATCTAAGCACGCATTAGTGGGGCCGGTTGGACATTTTTTGGTGGCCAGTGGGGATGGACGTGATCCATCCGCTTATAACTTTTTTGGGTCTTTTTAATTTTTTGGCATATATGTATGAACGCATAAGATTGTTATATCTTATGGTTCATATGGGGATCACATCCTGTGGTGTATTATGGTAATGGATATTACATAATTAGCCATGGTAGGAATCGTGATGGGTGAAGACAGAGTTATGTGGAATATAGGGGGATATGGACAATTATCAGTTTTTTTTTGAATAGTAGTTGCAAGTCTCCTATTATGGACTAGTATTGACGGTTGTCATTATGTATAACTTTGGTGATACCTTTTTATATATAATATCTATAAGATATTTTTTATGAAAAAAAAAAAATAAATTTTTTTAATAAAAGGTGGCATTTTTTTATTAAGTTAATGTGTTGGGAAAAGCACTATAAATAAATAATATTAAATGTGAGACATTTTAAATATATGAGAAGTTTGATCCAATTTGATAAAAAAAACAAATTTTTTAATTTTTTAAATTTCAAATCAGAAAATATTTGTAGTGTTATATGTTTTTATATTTTCAGTGTTATATTTTTTTAATTTATAATTTATAATTTTTTTTAATAAAAATATATTATAAAAACTCAAAATCAAATCTTCACATAGCTAAATCTACATTTCTCATTTTAAAATTAAAATTTCATCAAGATTGAATCCCTGTTACATCCATCAATCTTCCTTTCACATTATCAAATTACTAGAATCAGATCTACAAAAATTCAGCTTACCGCACTTTCTTAAGTAGCTGGTTTACAACTAAGAAGATTTGATCCCAATTTATAATAAATTCTTTATTGAAATGGATCAGAAAACTATATTCTTATGGTATTTGTTTGGCGTTTTGACGAAGCGATCGGTTCCCAACTCTTGAAGTACCAATGTGATTCCCAGTAATTTATGAGGATTATACGATTCTGAGATCTTGTTTTCCAAGTTGAAGGATGAGAACCGACCAACCCTAACCTAGTTGAACAACTTCACGGGCCCACTCGTTCCTACTGACAAACCTTTTCTTAATTTAAATTCTGTTGTCGAGGCATCTCGAGTTCATATATTGTATCAACGCTTGAAGGTCCGATAATGCCCAGGGATCCAATCTCGGCGATAGCTAGCTGCAGCTCTGCAACCTCAGGTGGCCATCCTGACCAGTGCAGGAATCATTCTTGTTTAATGGCGACAATCTGTAATTCCGATCTTATTCCGATTGAAGTATGGGTTTTTGAGTAGGTTACCAGCCTCAGTTTCATAAACGGAATTCCAAATGACTGGAAGACAACAGCGGAACGCCATGGATTAACGTTATCGTGGCTATTCGTCGCTGTCTTTCAATCATTTTGGGATTCCATTTCTGGTGATCTATTCCAAGGGTGAACCTGATTCGGAATTAGACTGGAATTGCAGATTGGATGGCTTTCCGCTGCAGTGTTTTAAGGTTTATTTGCAACAGATACTCTGAACTTTGTAGTGGGTTGACGACAGATTACGTCACTGGTTTAGGGTTTCAAATATCTTTGTTAGAATAACTTTTACTATTCAATTATTGAGTTGTAATAGAAACGTTCTTTTCAATGTATGTGGTATCTTACATGTTTTATTTATGGTCTCTGTAATTCTTTTTCAAATTAGTGGTTGTATATTTTCAAACCCGTTGTTAATTTATTGAAATCACAGCATGGTGTAGCTTATTGAATGATGGTTAATTTATTGAAATCACAGCATGGTGTAGCTTATTGAATGATGGTTAATTTATTGAAATCACAGTATGCTGTTTTATTTAATGATGGGGTTTAATGATGCCCCAGAGCTGTAGTTGATAATTGGATGTTGGGCTACTTAAGATCTAACAACTTCTACAGCTTTGGAGCAACATTAAATAAGCCACCCTAAACTAGATAATTTTTTTAGTTAATTTACACAATAACATGTTAATTTACATTCTAACCTGAAAGAGGAGATATTATAGGATGTAAAGTTCTCTTTCTTCTCTTTTTGGGCAGTTGCAGTGGATTTTCTGGAAAAGTGTGTTGAACAAACGTACAATTACAATAATATTGATAGCGATGGTGAGCAGTATTAAATTACATCAGGGGTGTCTGGTGAGTATTATTTCCATTGTTATAATAATCATTTTATTTCTGAATGTAACAAGTATTTGAAAAAGAAATATAAGGTTATAGATATTAAAAAATGTGAAAGATAGATTTATGTTTGTTTAGTTTTGTTTTTTATAGATTTTAATAAAATATAATTATTATTATAGTGATTTTTTATTAGTTTATAATATTATTTTTATTTTAAAATTATTATTATTATAATTTTGTTATTATATTATATTATATTATATTTCAATTATAAATATATTTTTTTTCAAATTATTAATATAAAAGAAAGTTTAAGATTATATGATTTTTCTATTTTAATATTTGGTTTGTTGTAAGTTTTGGAATCCAACTGTTAAAACTGCATAATCACATTAAGTTTTGATGAATTAGTTCATTTATATTTTAATTTGAGTGTAATAAGCAATCAAAGATTTGAAAGATGTGAAAGTTTTTATATTATAATATTGTTTTTATTTTAAAATTATTATTATTATATTTTTTATTGTAGTATATTATATTTAACAAGTGGAATAAGCAACAAAGTTGCTTAGTACCTGCCTCTTAAGAAGAGATTGAAAATATATAGCAATAGGATAATTTTGCTATAAAAATATATGATAAAACAAATTAAATTTCTTATTATCAAAGATAATTATAAGACACATTATTGTTTAGTTCGTATTGGAAACAATTTCTTATAAAAAATTATACAAATAGCTTTCAAACGGAGGTGTAGTTTCGCCTAACAGATCTTCAAATATCGTTTTAGTATTCACCTTTTTAGGTTAAGAGGTCCAAGTCCTTTGAATTTTGATAGCTCGGCGCACGGGTTCAAGACTCCCTGACCGCAACTACACAACAATCCTAGGCTGCAGCCACAGCGTAGCGTTTTCTATGCCTGTCCAGTCAAATTCACCTGACTGTCACCATGAACGTGATGAGGCGCCTGAAGAGCTTTGCCTCCGGCCGGTCTTCCGTCATCGATCCGCTACTGATTTCATTTGCCTTCAATTTTGCTAGATATTTATCCGTTATCCATTGAAAATATGTTAGATGGCGAAAATACAAATTAATTGGAGCTGTATACTAAGAACAGGGATCCTCATGCTTAAGTTCATTGCTTCAACTGTGGATATCTAAATTCTATTAACATTTGTAACAAAATGTTTCGATCGACTCGATTCACACACAATTTAAGCCTGAAACTCTTATTGCTTAGGAGCTTAAGGCGTTTTGGCTCTTTATAGTTCAGGCTATTAACATTTGTAACAAAATGTTTCGATGGACTTGATTCACACACTATTTAAGCCTATTGAGAGCCTGAAACTCTTATTGCTTTGGAGCTTAAGGCATATTGGCTCTGTATAGTTCAGGCTATTGTACTGAATAAGGAGGAAACCGTCAACATATAACTCCTCCATTCCCAATTATGAATCTGCTTATTATCATTGTTCATGTGATAATTGTTGTGTAACCCGACTACCCCGCGAGCTCTCTGGATCTGTAGCGGCATGGAATCTGGATTTGAGGTTGGTATTGCAGCATCTTGTATAGAATCTAGATTTGAAGTTGTCATTGCAGCAGAGAATCTGGATTTGAAGTAGGTACTGCACTCGTGTAAAGACTCATACATCAATGAGGAACTGGAAATACCACGATCTGCTGTTGCTGATGGACCAATCCATGGTTGCCAATGCCGAGTCTGCGGATTAATGTTATTCTTAGTCTCGTGGTTGGTGTGCACTACTATCAATGGCTATAATGCTACCTACAGCACGGGCCGTGGCCTTTATAGGTTGCTTCACTTGGAATAGAGGTACTACTGGGAAACCAACACTAATAGTAGAATCCAACATACCTGTATGGCACGATGCCTCTAGAGCATCCATATAACAATCATGAGTAGGACAGTATGAGTGGTAAAACAAGATCGATAGATTCGTCTGTAGCAATGGCTAACCACGGCGATCAGAACGTTCATGTCCATGACGTTGATCAAGATCAAGAAAGCGGCGCTGACGATGAAGGTGATCGTGATCGTATAAGAATCGATCGCCAGCCCGATGACGTAGAGATTAACATGAGGCTTGCACTAGGCCGAGGCGCTCGTTCTGGAATCCTTCTGAACCAGCCTCTGCGGCGTGTCACACTCAAGGTTCAAATCTTCTAGCCTCCATTAACTTCTCCAGTACTGTAAATGCTAAGCCATGTTTATGTTATAATTAGATTCAGTTAGCTGCAAACCCTATGCGTTAAGATCCTTTGAGAATTCTGTGCAGCTGCAACAACCTAGTAATATTAAGGTAATTTAAACCTCATCCATGAAAGTCATTTGTTCCAAACTTAGTGGATTTCTTCTGTAAAGTCACCAGTTCCAAACTCAGTGGATTTCTTGGATTTCTTAACTTACTGTCCATTTTTTTTTTGTAAAGTCAGTTCGAAACTTAGTGGATGTTTACTATAAAAAAACACTTTCAGGTTTTTCATTCAGATTTATCAGACTTATTTATTTACAGTATTCTTATCTATCTATAGAATTCTTTTGGTTCTGGAAACTAGTCTATTTACAGAATTCAGAAAACATTACATAATTCTTTTGGTTTTGGAAACTTATCTATTTACATAATTCCTTTAGTTAAATAGAAAACATTACACAATTCCTTTGGTTAAATAGAAAACAGTTGGAAACTTAGTGAATGCTTACTTAAAAAAACACTTCAGGCTTATCTATTTACAGAATCCCTTTGGTTAAATAGAAAACAATAGAACAGAAATGAAACTCTGAAATTAATCTATGCTAGGTATATATGTGAATCCAAATTAATTTTCATGGCTCTAGGCTTTCTGGAATTTGAGTTATCCAGTTTTGAGTGTTGTTCGGCTTTAACAACTGCATGACTGTGATTTAAATCTATTGGAATACTTTGTCTCAGAACATGTCGAATTCGCTACAAGAATTTTTTGTTGTTGTTGTTGATGATTGTTGATTTCATCAAATCTGTTCTATTATCTTTAGCGTTTATTTCATCAAGTCTGTTCTATTATCTTTATACTTTTTGTGTTAGAATTAGGAAGACGACCTTAATTTTGTTTCTTTATCAGTTTGAGGATGTGGGGTACAAGATAAAATTGAATTCAGAAACAACTTGGTACTGCATGGCATAACGGGAATTGTCTACTCTAGCGAGATTCTGGTGATGCTGGGACCTTCCGGCAGCGGGAAGACGATGCTTCTGAGCGCATTGGGTGGGAGACTAGGGGGCAAGGTCTCAGGATCGATTCTCTTTAACGGGCAGCGGCTGGCGAAATCAATGAAGCGAAGGACGTGATTTGTGAATGAAGCGAAGGACGAGATTTGTGACACAGGACGACGTTTTGTTGACCCATACTAAATGCTTTACTAAATGCTTTACTAGATGTTGATGTCATCATTGCCATGAGTTACATAGTACGATATGATGTCATAGTTGCCACTTGTCATCTATTGATGTCATAGTAGCCATGTGTCAAGTGAAAACCAGATACCAAACTCCAAGACTGACATCATTCTTTATTGGCCAATTAGCTGTTGACAAAATAGTTTTTTTAACAAAATTAAAAAAAATATTTTACAAATCCCTAAGTTATACTTTACAAAACAGATTTTAATTTTTTAAACCTGCATCAAAATAGGCCAAAGTCAACCAAAGTCAAAATCAATCAATTACAATATACCTGCTAAGGCAGGTATAATAATTATATTAAAATTCTAAATACTTATTTTTTATTCTTAAATTTATTAATATAGAAGAAAGATTAAACATTATGTAATTTTGCTGTTTTAATATTTGGTTGGTTGTAATTTTTTAAATTCAACTATTAAAATTGCATAATCACATTAAGTTTTGAGAAATTAATTAATTTATATTTTAATAATAAACAATAAATGTAATAAACAATTAAAGATATGAAAAATAAATGGATGGAATGAAATAAAACTATGATATTTAGAAAAAAGATTTATGATCTTTAATATTCCAGAAATATTGAGAGTTACTTTGGTATTTGAGTGATTTATATTTTAATTTGAGTGTAATAAACAATAAATGTAATAAATAATTAAAGATATGAAAAATAAATGGATGGGATGAAATAAAACTATGATATTTAGAAAAAAGATTTATGATCTTTAATATTCCAAAAATATTGAGAGTTACTTTGGTATTTGAGTGAGAGAACTTAATTTTTTTTTTAATTGATATAGGTTTATTTTAATCTTAATTTTGTAGTAAAAATATATATATTTTTTAAAATTTTAAAATATTTGTTTAAAGTATGTAATTAAATGTATAAAAAAACAATTTTATATTTATATTTGCATTATAACAATATTCTTAATGTAAATAATCATAGTTATATTATTTTTAATTTTGTTTATCTTTTATTTATTTATTTATCATAATATATATAGCTTAATATAAATGATGTAATTAATCATGTAGTATCATTATAAATGGTGTTTGTAACTTTTATAGAGGTGGGACTTAGGGTTTTCTTTAGTAATTAGTTGGTGTAGTGAATGTTTTCTATTTGGATTTAACATAGAGCTTTCCCTCTTTGTCATCATCAGAATCTCGATGGTACTTTAAATTTTCAAATTGCTCCCTTAATCATGGCAATGCCAACCACACTTTCTTCTTAGAAGATATTTGAAGCTCCAATATTGCTTAAACAAACCTGAATTACAGTTAGGGTAGGCTTGCATTTATCTCTGGAGGTCTTCATAGTCTCTTTCAAATATGTTTAGTTAAAGGAGGATCCTAATGACTCTTGTCCCTTGTTTGGTATGCGTTATGTTCTTTGCATGTGGGTTGCATCACCTACAATCTAGAACAATCCAATTCTTTGTGATATGCATCGGGAATCGGGTGTGGTGCTCTAAGTTAGGGGGGGTCAGTGAGACCTTCCCCCACTTCCTCCACTTTTATTTTGCTATTTTATCGTAAAATATGTAATTAATCCTAGTTGAGGTATTGAGGTCTAAATCTATTTGGGTTAATGGCCTAGAGCTTTGAATGTTGCAGAATACCTAAATATTGTATTGTGTATGGTTAAGAAACATCATGAAAAAGATAGAGGCACAACTTGAAGTTTTCTTGGGTTTTCTTGTTAAGGATTTCCATGGTAAATCTCTATTAATTATTGTGTGTGTGTGCCATTGTGTAACATGTGTTTTGCTTAAGAATTTGTATGCATTGCTTCACTTCACACGTTTAACACTTACATGTGGTATCATAGCTCAATTATTGGCTTTAGGGGATGCCTTTGTTGTTGAGGGTTTGAATTGTTTGATATATATTGGGTTTGTTATAAACTTGGGTACACTTGGATTTTTGAAATGATGATTCATGTGTTGAAAGAGAATGACGACTAGATCTAGAATCGAGATTGAAAAATTTAAGGATTAGAACTTTTTGAGATATGGAAGCTCAAAATGGAATATCTTCTTGTAGATTGAGAATAATGGATTGTTGTGGATCCAGGTACACAACCTATTGGATCAAGGAGACAAGACTTAGATAACTTGGAAATAAGGGAAAGGAGTACACTTTGACTTTGACTATTATATTCAGTGTTGTTGAAGGTATCTCACAAAAATAATGCATTGAAACTATGGAATAAGCTAGGGAGTTTATATCAATCAAATCTTGTCATGTCATCGGTCACCTTAGTGGCCTTTTGAGGCAATGAGAAACTCATTTGAACACCACTTTGATCATTTTTTTTGCTCGATCTCATTATATCATGTCCCTCTCAACCAATTCGATCATCAGAGGGAACATTACACAAAACCAGGCTTCCAAATTTCTCCCAACTATTACCAAACAATGTGAAAACATAGACATTCATAGGCTAGATTTCCTAATCATTCATAAAATTTGATTAATTGGTAATTAAGTTGGTCTAATAACCAAATCCGATGGTTATAATCCATCATGACTGTTAAATTCACAATCCCAACTATCCAATTCCACTTTGCCAATTTTCATATTTTTCTGTTGTTCCGACTATGAAAATTAGAAATAAGAACACACAGTGGTTCATAACAGCCAATATTGACTTCCCAAATCTAACTTCCCTATGTCGCGAGTTAGAAGTTGGAACTACAAAACAAGCTCCAACAATTCATTCCCAACTTCCCAACTTTGACGTCTCTAACATCGAGAGTTGGAAGTCACGATCTCCACCCGATTTTCAATAAAACTCATCTCGACTTGTCGACTTAGACCTTTCATTAGCTAGATTTACTAATAATTCATTAAACTTGATTAATTGGTAATTATCATGATCTAATAACCAAATATGATGGTTATAATCCATTCCAACTCCTAAATCCACGATCTTGATTGTCCAATTCCACTTTTGTGACATTTGTCATCTTTTTCGACTGTTTTAACTACTAAAATCAGAAATCAGAACACATAGTGGTTCATAACAACTAATCTCGAATTCCCAACTCCAACTTCCCTATGTCAGGAGTCAAAAGTTGGAACTACAAAACAAGCTACAATAATTCATTCTCGTCTTCCCAACTTCGACGTTTCTGACATCAAGAGTCGAAAGTCTAAATCTCCACCAGATTTTCAACAAAACTCCTCTTGAATTGTGGACTTAGACATTTCTGATGCTGGGAGTCAGAATTTGGCACGGCCAAATGTCTTCTTCCAAAATTAACTTCGACTTCTTGACTTCAACTTTTTCAACTTCAGGAGTCAAAAATTAGGATCATCAACTGATCAACAACAAAGCCTTCAATTGTTTCTACCCTGACGTCCATAGAATGGAATTAGGCAGTTGGAATTGTTGAATCTAGCCCATTCATGACTCAACCAATTCCAATTTCACTGCCAAATTCGCTGATCAGGAGTTGGAAGTCAAAACTCTGCACTACACTTCCCCTCCATTCTGATGGTAGACTTCCCCAGTTCACATTACAACGTCGACATATTGGCATCCGATAAATTAGCAGGTGACCA
Source organism: Pseudotsuga menziesii (assembly GCA_001517045.1). Taxonomy (NCBI): domain Eukaryota; kingdom Viridiplantae; phylum Streptophyta; class Pinopsida; order Pinales; family Pinaceae; genus Pseudotsuga; species Pseudotsuga menziesii. Next base: position 669,236 of record LPNX010038876.1, on the reverse strand, counting down.
TCTATCCTATACTTAGCCAATTTTTCCATCTTTTTCCATGGCTTTTACATTGTGATTTTGACCATGGGAATTCCATAGGATTTTGTCGATTTGCGAGATGAAGACCTGGTTGATTCAAGCGGGCTACTATGGCATGGATAACTGCCTCTGATATTCCTATTAAATGCATACATGGTCTAGCCTACTCATCATAAGCATAACAATAATGAAATCATGCATAGGGATAAACCCATTTCTAAACTATGAAAGATTTTCCATTGACAACTCAATCAACCATTTTATTAAATTCATTCACAAACACACATTCATATATCTCATAGATATTCTAAGCATTTACAAACAATGTGGCAGTTATATTTTCAACTTAAACCATCCAAACAAACCAATTGTGTAAGAGAGCTATTCAACCCAACCATATACCTCTTCCAACCTATATTATTTCAACACTTAGAGGTCACCCCCATGCCAAGATATGAGTCCATTAGGGAGAAGGAATAGTTACGTCATTCTCTCTCATCCACAACCCAATTCAATTTCTTAGTTAACACACAGTCATGCCCAACAAAATAGAGAGCATCGCATCCTCTCATGCCTCTTGCATGGATGCACCCACATATTCTTAGCACATAAACCGACACATATATTGAATAATGACTACATTCATAGGAGATAAAATGAATGGATGGATGAGTGAATGCACAAAATAAATCCTGAAGGGATGCGACCTTGTGCATGGTTAAGGAATGACCCCCTCCACTGCTAGTATGAATAAGTTAATCCATCCATGAACATGTGAAGGATTAATTCCACATGGTATGGGAAAGAAGATGGAAAGATGACTAAGAAAATTGTTCCCTCCCCCATTCTTCCTTAACTCCATGAGGTGATTTTCCATCAACCTCACCCACATGCATTCAATGATTGGGTTCGTAGTCAAGAAAATAGATATTTGGATTACTTAAGACAAATGGCATCATTGTGTGAGTTATAGAATTGACACTTGGTAGAAAACGATTGGTCTTCCCTAGAACCACTTCCTCTTCCCCTCTGGTGGTATCATAGCCCCTTCGGTGCTCCTTACACAATATTTCCCAAACCATTTCACTATTCATATTTACATGCTTTTACATACATTTTTGAGCTAGCATAACGTCCAAACAAATGGTCCAATGACACATTCACATTATTTATGCCTAGCATTGCATTGGCTGATCCCTGGTCTTGAGCTCTGCACTAGGAATCCATGCTAAAAAATTTACATTATTGACATAATTCAAACAATTACATCGCATGGTTCAAATTGAGGGTATTACAATCCTCTCACCCTTAAAATAACACCAGCCTCAGTGTTCTCTTTCTTTCCTAGCAACATCCTATGCATTTACTTTAGCTTCATTTGCAATGCTTTCAACTGCCAATTGTTCCCATGATGCCTTTTTGCATCAACACCCATTGAATCCTTGCTGAATTTCCAATGGTTCAAACTTAGCTTTTCAGGATAGCCACTTGTCCAACTTGCATCTTCATGGTGTCTTCAAGGTCCTCGCATCCAAAAATACTTATGTTCAAACAATGAAACGATTCAAATGTCATATTTGTTCTCATAGAACTCATCCTTTATAGGATTTTCATAATTATAGCCAAATCATACACACATGTATATTCACATTATATCAACAAAATATGCAAAATAAACCAAATACTTATCACCATAATGTCTTCATGTCTCTCCACATGCATCGCCTATATATATATATACAATGTTTGGAAAGCATGCTGGATGTGCCACGTTATCCAAATGGCCAATTCCAAACTAGTACACTGCCTAGGTTTATCAGGTATTCCACTGACCACTGCCAAGTCAGTGAGCTCTACTATGGAGCTACAAGCATCTCAATGGGCTTCAGTAAGTCTTGGAACCCACCTCATGTCAATGCACAGTTTGAGGAAGGTTCCATTCTCTACTACTCAGTCCCTTTTTTTCTTCCTTCCGTCAATACTACCATGGGGCAGGTATAGGAGGTCCTAATTCCTGAACCGGTACATATTTTTATGCCTTCATAGGATTCCACAATCTAGACAAATTCCTGTCATTTTCAATTCCCATAGGATTAATTGGGTCTCTTCTTTCCCACACGACTAACTCCCTTTCTTCACTTTTTTCTTCAATATACAAACACCAACTTGCATGTTTAATTCCCGACAACAAAAAATGGCTAGAGTCAAGCTCATTAGTATCCTACATTTCAAAATGAACTAATCATAGAACCATAAACATAATTTTATGTAAAATCCACTTCTCAATATTGAAACACCAGGAATACGTCCATCTCCTTGGGGTGTAGTTAATGCTGACAACTGTAACACAACACAACACCAAAAATGTGTCCATCCCTTTTGATGTGTACCATGTGGGATGCAAGTGTAAGTACTTAAATTGCATAATGTGGATATCACATAAAGTTTTGAGGAATTAGTCAATTTATATTTTAATTTGAGTGGAATAAGCAATAAAAGATATAAACAATAAATGGAAGGATGTAATAAAAACATGATATTTAAAAAAAATAGGATCTTTAATATGCCAAAAATCTAGAGAGTTAATTTGGTATTTGAGTGAGAGATTAAACTTGTTATTTTTCTAACTTTTAATTTTTTTAATTGATATAGGTTTATTTTAATCTTAATTTTGTATTAAAAATATTAAGAGCATGTAAATAATTGTGTAAAATAACAATTATAATAATTATATTTGCATTACAAAAATATTTTTAATGTAAATAACATAATGATATTATTTTTAATTATTTTTATCTATTTATTTATCATAATATATATAACTTAATATAATAATTAATGTAATTAATCATGTAGCATGCTTATAAATGATGTTTGTAACCTTTATAAAGACGGGGCTTAAGGTTTTCTTTATTAGTTAGTTGGTGTACTGAATGTTTACTATTTGGATTTAACATAGAGCTTTCCTTGTTTGTCACCATCGCAATCTTGTTAGTACTTTAACTTTTCAAATTCCTCCCTTAATCATGGCAATGCCAATCATTGTTTCTTATTAGAAGATGTTCAATGGTCCAATATTTCTTAAATAAACCTCAATTACAATTAGGGCGGGGTTGCATTTATCTATTAAGGTCTTCATAATATCATTCAAATATGTTTTGTTAAACAAATATGAAGATACTTGAACTTTAAAACTTTTGATAAACAATTCTAGTGCATGTAGATCTCATAAAACAATTCAAGCATACAAATTATTCAATCCATAAGACACATGATGTACCCTAGGAAAACCCTCCAAATTCGAAGGATGAAAAACATAGTAATCCTTTGAGTATGGTAGATAATTGCAAATAATGATTTTACAAAACTTGCAGATTTTCTAATAAGAGATATCTAAGCAACACTAGAGAATAGTGATCCCTCTGAATGCTGTCTCATCCTTTCCAAGTTCATAACACTCTAATAAAAATCTTATTCAGTCATACAATGATAGGTAGTGAATGGTTGCTTTCCTTTTGGGTGCTGTGTGCACTATCCACACATTACCTATTGCGCCTTCCTTGACTTGGTGCCAAGTTGTCACCTCGAAATTCTCACCCATGCAGAAGATATGTGCCCTTTGTTAATTTAGTGAGTGTTAACTTCTTTTAACTGAATTGAACTAAATTGATTGAACTGAAATCAATCATCAACTAACTTCTTGACCATTAGTTAGTAGTTTAACTGAATATCTTTACTGCTTCACAATGAGTGCCATCCACAAACATACACTTCGAATAAATCAAGAAGTAGATTCCTTAATTAACTGGAACTTATTTTCCACAACTTAGACTTAACTAATCTATTTGCAATTCAAGCTCACTGGAGGTCTAATATGGGGAATTTGAATTATTACTCTATCTTTGTGCTAATCTCATTTATCACTAATTAAATTCTACATCATCTATATGTGTTTAATTAATTAATCATATTTATCATATCATGTACTTAGGATAATTGTTCCTTACCTATGATCATATGTATTACCTCGAGTCATATAGTCATATGCTAAAGTAAATAACTTTAGGGTTAGCTAATCCCTAAAGGAGACTTATAGCACCTAGTGACCATGAATATCCATACATCACATAGTATATCCTCATGAATTGATACAACACAAGTCATATGGTATTGATACAACACAATACTGGTCTTGATACAACATAAGACCGATCTTGATACAACACAAGACCGGTCTTGATACAGCACAAGACTCCTAAACTTAATTAAACATAAGTTTTGGACTTGATACAACACAAGTCTCGTGGAGAACGACTCATGATCCTGTACATTTAACACTTTTACACCCAATGGTAGACCTCTTCCCAAGCTATATTGTTTCAACACTCATAGATACAACATAAGGTTCCGATAGTGATACAACACAAGGTCCTAATACTAATACAACATAAGATCACAGTGCATGCATCTCTTATGAATAGAACTTAATACAACATAAGTTCCAGACTCGATACAATACAAGTCTCTTAACTTAATACAACATATTTTTCTAAAATTAATATAACATAAGTTCCAGACTTGATACAACACAAGTCTCATGGAGAAGTTTCTGAACTTAATGCAACATAAGTTTTGGACTTGTTACAACACAAGTCTCATGGAGAATGAATCCTGATGCTGTACATTTAACACTTTTCCACCCAACCATAGACCTCTACCCAACCTATATTGTTTCAACACTTAGAGGTCACCCCCATGTCGGGATATGAGTCCACTAGGGCAAAGGAATAGCTATAGGCTTCTCTCTCGACCACAACCCATTTCAATTTTTGGGTTAACACACAATCATGCCCAAAAAAATAGAGAGTTCCACATCCTCTCATTCCTCATACATAGATGCACCCACACATTCTCAGCACCTAAACTAGCACTTGGATGGAAGACTGAATACATTCCCAAGAGAGAGAACTAATGGATGGATGAGTGAATGAATGAAATAAACTCCTAAAGGGATGTGACCTTGTGCACAGTTAAGGAATGCCTCCCTCCCCTACTAGTGTGAATGAAGGAATCTATCCACGAGCACGTGGAGGATAAATTCCACATGGTATGGGAAATAATATAGAAGGATGAATGACAACATTGTCACCTCCTCCATGCTTCATAACTTTGTGAGGTGATTTTCCATTGACCTAAATCACCTGCATTCAATGATTGGGTTCATAGTCGAGAAAGTAGGTATTTGGATTACTTAAGACACATGGCAGCATTGGGTGAGTTATAAAACTCGCACTTGATACCAAGGAAATTTTGTCCCCTAGACCCACTTCCTCTTCCCCTCCGATGGAATCATATCCCTTTTGGTGCTCCTTACACAGTCCTTCCTGAACCATTCCACTCTTCATTTTTACATGATTTTACATACATTTTTGAGTTAGCATAACAACCAACCAAACAATCCATTTACACATTCACATCATTTATGCCTAGCCTTTCACTAGTCGAGCCCTCGACTTGAGCTTTGCACTAGAAAACCATGCTAACACATTTACATTATCGACATAATTCAATCAATTACATCAAAGGGGTCAAACTGGGGGTAATGTAATCCTTTCCCCCTTAAAATAACATTGTCCTTGTTGGGAAAAATACGCACTATCTAATTCAACACTTAATCGTCAACCCGGGGAGGGAGCTTGTGAGATGAAAACACTATATGTGTAGGATTAAATTCTTGAACTAACCTAAGCTAACTAAAGATGCAAAATGTGCTACCATGCAATTATATGATTTTAATCTACATGCATGACTATCATGACTTAAATGCAGGAATTTTAATCTATCTATGAAAACAGGGAACTAACTAAGAACTTGAAAAGTAACTATGAATTCAAATCTAATATAACATTATGCTAATCCATTCTATGAAATGAAATTGCAATGACTAATCTAGGAAATCGCTCACTTGGTCTGGAAGCAATCTAATCTAATGAGAGTAAATTTAAATATTCAAAACAAGCAACAAATCAACTAAACTATTTCATGAATGCATGAACTAGATGCTTATATAAGGATGAGAATCTGCTTAACCATGTGATTAACATGAAAGAAAATACTGAAATTAATTACGAAAGCAAATATGAAATTAATTACTATAAAATAGGAAATTATGCTACAAGTGAAAAAAACAATTAATCTATCTATTCTATAGGAGAAAGTGAGGCGAAACTACTCTATATTTTAGAAAGAGAAAACTAACTAGCTATCCTACTCTAGTTATCGAACTTATGCAATCGTATAAAGCAAATTGAAACACTAATCTAAGGACCAAGTGTAAACAAATACTTTGTGAAGAATCATAAACTAATGTAAGCCAACTAATTTAAAAAATCCAATCTAATCAGCGACTAACCTATGGATTTGAAAAGTAAATTTATATTAAACTAAGCTATGAGAACTTTTAAAATACTGAAAACTAACGCATCTAATATGAACGGAAAAATGAAAACAATCTAAACCAATCCTTCTTTCTAATGCTTAGAGTCCATCCCATGAAATTTATTAAATTCATACAAGCCATGAAATATACATAACTTACAAAATACATTTACAAATGATCTAATACACAAATTTTATTAAACAAATTATAAAATATTAAATATACAAAATATCCATTTATTAAATATTTGCAAATTAAATTATATAATGCTCAAAATTTAATACACAAATTACAAAAGTGATTATATATTTACAAGTTATAATACTATTTACAAAAGAAAAAATATATTAAAAACATATTACCACTCTTATACGTTAAATGTATTAAATAAATCAGTTTTATCCTATGTTAAATATGTACAAGCAAATATAAATACAACCATGAGGAAGTTTATGAATATGGGAAGGTATATGGAAAATAATTTAAGACTGTTTGGGAACCATGTTTGTTAATAGGAACCAAAAAAAATAAATAAGGAACTAAATTACAACTTAAATTGAAGACTAAGAATGAAAATGAAAGCTACAGGAAATGTTAAAGTATTGGAAAATCAACATAGAACCTAATTAACTATCCATGTATAAAACAATTCTGGAAATCACTGCAAATTCTGGAAAATTCTATCTAAATTTGAATTAAAGGCTGGAAGACAGACTCGAAAGCAATCTGGATGAATAGTGCAAATGGAAGGCTGAGAGATGAACTAAATAGAAATGCAAATGGCGGGCCGTATAAATTCTGAATGCATAAATCATATAAAAACACACGAAAATTACATTTTTATCAACAACAAAACATCATCTACATGAAACAAACTATTTACCTACAAAAATGAAATGATGTATCTGCACAAAAGAAGCAAAAACAAATTGTAGGAACAAGGAATTCCGTTGTTGGTGAGGGGCCCTTCTCAAGAGTAGAGGATATCCTACGGGAAACTGGAAATAGAATTAACGATTTAGCAGAGCTTTTACATTAATATCAGAAACAAAATTTACGAACGTTTTTCCTGTGTATCTCCATATATGTTTCTCAACCAAAGGCATCTTTATATGGTTTCTTATAATGAGAGAGTAGGTTGACCCTTTCAGTGGTCGACCACTCTAATAATAACGAGTCTTAATTGCTGAAGAAAACCACTCAGCCAACACACAGGCTGTAAATTCACACAATCCGTGTGTTGATTCTCTTTGACGTGGATAGCTGATGCGTTGTCAGGCTAGGTTCCTCAATGTATCCAAAGGGTTCCTTATATAGCTCTTCAATGGGAAAATTAAGGGTCGAATCCAAGCGATCTCAAGGCATATGGAAGGCCAGGAGACAAGTGAGTTGGATCCATGTCAAGGAAAAATCCAAAAGAATTTGTCCTTTTGCACACATCTCGATGTATGTGGTTTTAGGGGTCAAACCCACGTATATACGTGAGAAAGGGTTTAAAAGTTGCATATAGCAATTTAAGCATGTTTTTAGGGATGATATTGGAAACATAAATGGTATAGAAAAGGTCCATGGGGTCCAAAGAGTCTACAGAGGGACATGGGAATGCCATACAAGTGTGATTCACCGGGTGTGGTAAAATCATCTATAACAGATTCCCCCTAATGTGTGAGGTTAGAGGGGTCATACGATGGCCGAAATACATTATAAGTCCATCCTAGAAGTGGAGTGATGAAGAACCCAGTGGAAGACCAGCCACCCAATTAGCATAGTACAATGATACAACTCTGCATATAACTACCAATACATATAGCAGTCCAGGATACATAAGAGTACAATGGCCATGAATAGGCATGATACAAAATATGACATGTGTGGTCATTACCATGTACAATATACATAGATCAGAATCTCCATGATGAATATATACAAAGGATCATGATCTCCATGAAAGCTGAAGATATATAATAGATCAAGATCTCCATAATGGCTGGAAATGTCTGACATATACTGGAATCAAGTCACGAGAGCTGAAATCTTATGAACACTGGCACGATCAAGGAGGTAGCATATATGAGATGCCACCAATATGGAAGGTCTTCTACACAAACCTCTACGAGTACAAGTCCTACTATGTGAATAGAGGTGTCGAGGTCGAACATAGTAGTCCATCGTCTGATTACCGGTCATTGATGTATACCATTAACAAATGCGAGATCACCCACCAATAATGATAATGGGAATCAAGGTACTAGAGTGTAAAATAACAAGTGTGAATAAATGTGTTGAGGTCAAACACTTGAGAGAATCCATCGATCAGGGGACATTAATGTATTCCCAAAGAACTGTCGATGGCGAGAGAACCTGCCACTGATGACTGCAAGTCTCAAGGCACTCAAAAATGACTCTATATTCCAGTCCCAGAATAAATAATCTGAAGTCGATGGGATGAAATCCGCTAGAAGGAGGGCATTAAGGCATCCCCCATCATCCAACACGAGGTACTCAGCAAAGCTGTATAATGTGGAAGTACTTGATCATAAGGTGCACGAACCAGTAACTGTACTGGGAATGGTCAACATGCAAAGTCAAGATAACTGAGGAATGGTCGACATGCAAAGTCAAGATAACTGAGGAATGGTCGACATGCAAAGTCAAGATAACTGAGGAATGGCCGACTCAGGTTTCAACTTCCTTCGAACAAGAGCATAACCATGAATGGTGACTGAATGTAGGTAGCATAGACTCAATATACAAAATTGGGACATCTCTGTGACACATGAGGCATCGATAGAGGCTCCATAGGGACTGGAAGCTTAACTAGTCGGTGGAGATAAACTCAAATACATGAGTATAGCTCCTAAAGTCAAACTATAAAACCAACCAACGGATGTGATATACAGTGCTCTGCGTGGTTAGACATGAGACAAGATCGAGCTATATGGCTGATACTCAAAGTCAGGGAAGCCGACATAAGGCTCAGTGAGACAGGAAAAGCTCATGTTAATGCAATTACAACTTGACATAAGGGAGTCTCGGGGGAATTCCCAGCATAAATTTCAAGAGGAGTATGAAGCTATTTCTCAAGGACATGGCGGGACTAAAGGGGGACTCCCGGACCTAAGATAGGACTCACAACATGGGTACCAAATGCAAAAAGGAGCTAACTAGGCCACCCATGTATAGGAAAGCTCTACCATTCACATAATATCACTTCTAACAGTAGCATGAAGGTTCCATGATACCATGCAATGGGTTCGTACATAAGGTTAAGATGGAATGGTCATAAGGCAATGCATAAGTGCAAGCAGATGTGATATCCTAACCTATATGCCAGTTCAGACATAATACCTGTGATAGGAATGAATGGGTCAAAACCTCGGAAAGAGTGTACAAAAACTGGACCTTACATGACAACCATATTAGTCTAAAACAACCCAAGATAGTCAATAAATAATCCAAACTATAGGATATAGGGAGGAATGATCATGACAACTGTACCCAAAGGAAACAATGCAGTGAATAATGGGACATAAAACGGAAAGTAAGGTGTGGACCCAACATTCACGCATCCACTACCACCCCCATGAGGGTGACCAATGGTGTAAAGACTGAGCGAAGGGAATAAAAATCCTCCACAAATGGAGTAGAGGATGGAATATGACCATTCCCAAATCTATGAGCATGGTAAGGGGTTGTGATACCCCCAAGTCTGACACCAGGGTTCGTACTAGGACCAAGGATGGGTTATAAGATACCGGGCATGCCAAAAATAAAAGGACTCAAACTCAAGAGAGCATAAATATACTCAAGTAACCGCACTCCCAAAGTCCAACTAGCGCACAAAGAGCACACCCCTAAGAAGATCTATAGCCAAAATACAAGCAAACCAAGGGGAGGATATGTGAGCTCCCAAATGCAGCAGGTATGTCTCGCCTAGGAGAGGCTCGAAACTCCCATACACTACAAGTGGAGGTACGTAACCAATTATAGTGGCCCTCAGCTTTAATGCATAAAGTGATTATGCTGTCCGACCTCTACCTAGCTGGGACACCCACAGAATAACCCCTGCAAAGTACCCCCTCGATATCCTAGGTAATGCAACTAAGGTCACCTCAATATAATCAATGCTCAAGTGGATAGTCGCAGGTGGGATTGACCGTATGGGCAGGGTAGAAAAGTATAAAACTCTCGAGAGATCCCCCAGATACGAATACAATCTTGGAAATATCTTCGGTGCTACTCAGTTATGACTAGGGGTCATCCCAATCATTAACCGCTCACACTGCCTTGTGCTTAACTCCCTTATAAGAGGAGGATCCTAAGAAACACTAATTATACCAAGGAATTTCACACTCTCACCTGGACAGACACATACATGTTGTTGTTTAGTGTTCTTGGAGAATTTACTCTCAATGAACTATTCCAAGACCCTAAAACCTAATCTTGTTGGTGTACGCTATAAAAGAAAATAGTGTAATCCATTTTAATTAAGTGTTGATTTTATTTGGCTGTGATTACTCAAAGGGAAATGGTCGTGCAACTAATGAAGTTATGCCTCAGCAGTGAAGTAAATATGCACACCATAACAAACAATGCTAAGTACAATCTTTGTCAAATGAAAAATAGGGTATGCCACTACATGACATGCATAAATATATATTCCTTTCTTAATGCCAATGCAATCCTTCCTATATGAAAGCCTAAATAAAACTCTCATCCAAGCAATCCAATGCAAGTACCTCCTCAAATCCATATCTAAGATGCAACTAAGAGTGCAACTACTTCCTATTTTTCAATATAAAAGAATGAAAAATGAAATAAAAGTCATCTAAAACTCTCAGTCTCCGCAACAAGTATAAAACAAAAGCCCAGTAAGACACCAAGACAAAAAGAGTAATGCACTAATGGAAAAACAAAAAGGATAAATGACTAAAACTACTTTCAAAGAAAAATCAATGAAAAAGTGGTCTTTGGTCACAAAAGAAGCATCCAACAGACAACATCAGACCCAAGGAAGACCCAACCATACTCACAACCCACCCAAGAAATTCCCACAACATCAATCTCACCAAAAGGGAGGATGTAAGGGACTGTTTAAAGAACAACTGCATATATACATGACTTTTGGCCAAAAAGATGCATGTATACATGGATTTTGGCCAAAAACCTGCTTGTATACTCGACTTTTGGCCAAAAATCAGCGTATGTATGCGACTTTTGTCCAAAAACCTATGTATACAGAGAAGACAGTGGTAAAAAGTAGGCCAAGGGTCAAACAAATAAAGGGGAGTGTCAATGGATGAACATACTATAAAATGCAACATAGAAACAAGGAGAAACAAAGAGCAAGTCAATAATATCAAGCCCATTGTGCCCCCAAACCCCCCAAAACAACAAGGAACGTCCCCAATGGAGTCGCCAATTCTGTTACGGAGAGAAATTCCTATGGCTTGGGGTACCACAACAGACAGCTTGACTCTAGAAATCAATCCTTTCCAATATGCAAGAGAAATCAAATATCTAACATTAAAGGATCAAAACTCGTACCTTATTCTAGACGGTTGAAGTAGATCCCCGTTGAGCTTTCCAACTCCAGCTTGAATTGATAAATTACTTCCTCAACAATCAGTAAACAAGACAAGCATGCTATATATATATTGGTGTTAGATCTACTCTAGCATATATAATCAACAACGTATATGCATTTGAAATCATCCATGGATAAATATTCATTCAAACATACATTATTGGACAGGAAAAGATTTTCTATTAATATAAACTCAGAGATTACAATGAACACAACCTCTGTCGGCACGCCTGTGAATCAGACAAACTGATCCCCCACTTGGGCCTCCATCTCTCGATAGAAAGCTCACAAGAAAAAGGAAATCTTGTGAAGAACACCAAAGTGCTCCAAGGGACAAAAGGATGCAGACTCAAGCATAAGTTCCTCCATCAATGGACTATAGTTTCTTTGCTCTCAATTCTCACATGTTCCTCAATGTATCGAAATGGTTCCTTATATAGCTCTTCAATGGGGCAATAAAGGGTCAAATCTGAGTAATCTCAAGGAATATGGAAGGCCAGGAGACAAGTGAGTCGGATCCATGTCAAAGAAAACTCCAAAATAATTTGGCCTTTTGCACACATCCCGATGTATGTGGTTTTAGGGGTCAAACCTGTGTATATAGGAGAGAAAGGGTTTAAAAGTCATGTATAGCAATTTAAGCATGTTTTTAGGGATGATATTGGAAACATCAAAGGTATAAAAAAGGTCCATGGGGTCCAAAGAGTCTACAGAGGGACAGGGGAAGGCCATACAAGTGTGATTCAAGAGGTGTGGTAAAATCAGCTATAACAGGAGGTATTCACGGGACTGACGGGAAATAGAAGGTGAGGATAAAATAAACCAAGAACCTAATAAGAAACATGCCATTAAACCTAGTGCGGAACTTAGGACCGAAAGAAGGGGTTGAATGGAGTGCCAAAATACGCACTAAATGCAATAACACATAAAAATTGATGAATTAAGCTTCTTTTACATTTATGAGTTATAATTGATGAAATCATAGTAAAAGGTAGACAAATTAAAGATAAATGTATTAGATTTTGATAAATATGCCAAGAAATTAATGTAAACAATATCATTATAAAAGACATTTTTGAGGCCCAACATATCCCCATACCAAAGGTATGGCACGTCCTCATGCCATGAATGAATCAAAAGTGGTCTTTCATTTAAAAAAAATCTTCTTGATCATAAATAGTTGGTAGGCAATCGTTCAGCAAAATGAAGCCATCTTTATTACTACTTGAAAACTAGAACTTAGAAAGAGAAAAAAAGTTATGTTATGAGATGACCAAAACAACTTCATATTATTTAAGATTTTGCCAACTAGTAATAATTCATGATTATGAAGACCATATAAATTGAGACTCCCTCCCCCAGACCAAAGGTATGGCATGTCCTCATGCCATGAATGAATTAAGACTGGGTTAAAAGGGAAAACATGAGGGTATAGATAGTCAATAAAGCTTATAGGAAACTAGTCATCCCTGGTACTTCTCAAAGGTTTGTTGTTATTCAAGTAATTATGGACAAGGTTTGCATTTCAAGTTCATTAGACTCCTAAGTTTATGGGTCCCACTTCTAGGATAGTGATATCCTAGGTATGGTATGAATTTAGACTAGAGGGTCTTAAGTGCAACTTATAAACATTCTCAAATGTCAGATTGATGGAGTTCATTTTAGATCAACCATGCATACCTTCCTCAGGTAGACCCACAACAACCTTTATTATCACAAAGTCATTTTCATATTTTTTCTCTCTTTTTTTTTAGACTCTTTTTTTCTCTCTTTTTTAACAAGCTGTCCTCCCTAGGAATATTCCCATGTCTCAGCTGGGCCTGTTCAGTACCCCGTCGGTTTTACCTGGTCATACCATAGGTTGGTACCCGCTGCCAGCGAGTTTGTTCAATACCTCGGCTATTTAACCTCTTAAACCCATTTTCTATCAGAGTCTCTTGTCCCAATGTTTCTAGTCCCTATAGATATTTGAAAAATTATTTTGCCTCTATAAGAAGTGGTGGGGGAGCAGCTCTAAAAACCAAACTATAGGGTGGGATGGTATATGGATTGGAGGACAACTAGATTTTTTTATTATGGAACCAAACTAAAGGCTGTAAGAGGAATCTACTGAATCAAAGATACACACGATTGATGGATTTAGTGTAAAGTGGATGAAGCCATAAGATAATGAATGAAAGGTGTCTCTAGTCCCAAAATTTGTCTCTTTCATATAGAATTAAATTAGTGTTCCCCACAAACTAGGAATTTCATTCACCTGTATGCTACCCTGTAATAAAGATGCTTAAATAACATGCCCTGATAATGAAGCTAGGATGTATGAGTGACCTCTAGGTTTTAGATAGACCTTAATCTTATGAAAAATCCTCATGATGTTTAAATTTGGTCTTGAGTAAGCGATATAATTATAAATATGCATGTATGGAAATAAATGATGTAAGATTGTTTTTATTTAGTCATTAACATGATTTTATTCTTATTTATTTTATTTGAAAAAAAAAACAAATAATGAAGTTGCATTATTCCCTAAACTAAGAATGCAACATTTTATTTATATACATATTTCCCTACCCTAAGAAGAAAGAAAACATATTTATTCAAGTATCTGAGCTTTTCCAATGAAACCAAGTGTGAAGCAAAATAAGAATTGTACCTTTATCCACATATGAAAATACTATTGCAGTGATTACCTAAATGTAGAAGTTCAACCAACTTACTTTTCTTTGCATCAATAGGTGTCGAATGAAGCAATGGTATTGCGGTCGAGTTACCTCCTGAAACCATCTTTCGATGTAGTCTTGGTACTCACCTTCCTGTTGATGTAATTGTAACTTCAGAATGTATTCACTTGTATTTCTTATCTATTGTAACCTGATGTTCATTCCAGGATGTATTGTAATGTACTTGAGTCATGTCATACCCCGATGTTTATTCTGGGAATTTTCTATAATGAGAAAGTCATGATAAGTCATTGTGGGTAACCCTCTTATTGGTCAAGGGTTAAAGCCCCCACAGTTGTGGGGCCCTAGGGTTATTAAACTATCCCAGTGAAGTCGACCCTAGGTGAGTCATTGTAAGTCAGGGTAATAGTCCCTACCATTGTGTTACCCTCCTTGTTGGTTAGAGGAGGCAAAGTCCCCAGAATTTTTGGGGCACTAGGGTTATTAGACACTCCTAGAGATGTCGGCTCTAGTAAGTAATTGTTAAGTGAGGCCGACATGATGGAGTGGGTTCCAAGTGAATGGAAGAGTATAAATAGAGAGTGAGTCTCTCTATTTATGACACACACACACACTCACTCATTGGGGTGCATGAGTGAGAGAGGAGAAGCTCTCTCAATGAGAGAGAGAGAGACTCCTGCTGTCGAGAGATCATCTTACTATTTTCTGGTTTTACCTTTGGTGCTAATTCTATCTCTAAGGATGTTGCAGGGTTTTATCCTTTATGGTTTCCTCAAATAAAATTCTTTGTGTCTCTTGTCTCTTGTATTATTCTTGTGTTTTATTGCTGTACATGTTATTCTCTTAGTTAAAGATCCTAAGATCATAATGGTAGCTTGAATGATAAAAATATAACATGGTATCAGAGCTAACCTGAGAAGAAGAAATTGTGCAGCTGCAGAAGCTAGGGATTCTTACCTTTTGGGTCTCTCTCCACAATCCATCAACAAAAGTATGCTAGGCTGAGTCTCCATTGAAGGGCACATCTTTCTGTCAAAGCGGAATTCGATTCCGAGCATTTTTAGTTTTCGGTGCGGAAATTAGGGCTTTCTACAGAAGAGAAATTTTTGAGTTAGCTCAGCATAGGATTGATATCCTCATCAAAATCGAAGTTTAGATACCTGGATCAATTTTTTTGGTTGGGTGAAACTCCAGGAAATTCAAACCCTAGTTTGACCCCGAGCTAGAAAAACCCTAAATACCAAAAACTGCTAAGTTTTGGTACATTTGCTATATCCCAATAATGGAGAAGGTTTAGGAGCAGAAAATTGCAGAGGAGAAAGATAAAATAATTATTTACACTGTGTCCAACATTCAGACTCAGATTCGCTATATTATAGGAGATATGATCCCTCCAAGTTAGGGTTTCAGCCTCTTCTAGAATTCAACTCTCAAACATTCCTTCACCGTCTAGCTTCCCTTGCAAAAAACTTAGGTCATATATTCCAATAAATAACCACATATTTATATCACAGTAAACTTAGGATTTGCATCCTGAGAAAAAACCACACATTTCCATCACAGGAAACTCAAAATTTGCATCTTGATAAAGCATCACACATTTCCATCACAAGAAACTTAGGTTTTGCATCTTGAGAAAGCAAAGTGCATTTCCTTTTTAATTCCAACTTCAATGACCAAAACATTCTTTAATGGAATAAATTCACCATTCACCTTCCTCACACAAATACATGCAATTCACATGATATTTCATCAAAATTTTAAATAAAATCTTGCATCTAAGTGATACATGCTCCATCTCTCTTTGCAAGGAGACATTTATAAAAATATTTTTAATCATAAATTTCAAATCAGCTCCACATAGAAACCAATTCCAAAACATGATATCCTTCACAATGCGTTTGGCTCTAGCAATCCATAGCGCATGGCTTCCTATAACCCGTCCTCCTGACACAATTCACCAATAGAAAAATAGTCAATAAAACCAATAATCAAATTTAAATTTGAATTTATAGTTTTGTTTTCCTATGGAAATCAATTTTCATAACCATTAGATCCATCTCATAGTTTTTAGCATTTTCCACACGGTATCTCCCAGCCATCATCTTGTGCTTACACATGTTTCCCTTCCTAGGTCAATGCTACTTGCAACCTACTTTTCAATCATCCAACAAACTATGAGTAACAATGCACATCGTCTTTTCATTGCAACATTTACAATAGTTGCCAAAGTGACCCAAGAATTATAACACACAATAAGTCATTCACCATTAGTTGTTAATAACTTCAAATGCAATGAACTGTGCTTACTTTGTATGTATTCAGTCACATTATCTACGCAATCAATTAAAAATTCCCATACTCATGGTTACACCATCTTATATTTGCATGCAACTCTATCCTCCCAATAGAGCATTCCTGGTATCCCATGAAACATGACTACCTTATTCATGCAACTATTTCCCATGGGTTACAGAGAAAAATTCCTATGGCTTGGGGTACCACAACAGACAGCTTGACTCTAGAAATCAATCCTTTCCTATATGCAAGAGAAACCAAATATCTAACAATAAAGGATCTCGATTTGTACCTTATTTCTGACAGTTGATGTAGATCCCCATTGAGCTTTCCAACTCCAGCTTGAATTGATAAATTGCTTCCTCAACATTCAATAAACAATAAAATCATGGTATATATAATCGTGTTAGACCTACTCTAGCATATATAAACAATAACATATAAGCATTTGAAATCATCCATGGATCAAATATTCATTGAAATACACATTATTGGATAGGAAAAGATATTTCTATTAATATAAAACAAAGATTACAATAGAGACAACCTCTGTTGGCACATCTGCGAATCAGAGAAACTGACTCCCCCACTTGGGCCTCCACCACTTCAATCATCCATCTCTCAATAGCAAGCTCACAAGCAAAAGGCAAGCTTGGGAAGAACACAAAGGTGCTCCAAGGGACAAAGGGATGCAGACTCAATTATAAGCTTCGACAACAATGGACTATAGTTTTATTGCTCTCAATTCCTCATGCCTTCAATGTATCCAAAGGTTTCCTTATATAGCTCTTCAATGGGGTAATGAAAGGTCGAATTTGAGTGATATCAAGGCACATGGAAGGCCAGGAGACAAGTGAGTTGGATCCACATCAAGGAAAACTCCAAAAGAATTTGGCCTTTTGCACATGTTATGTCAGGAATTTGTTTCTTACCTTTTCATGTTCGATTACCTTTTTGATCAAGTTTTCTTATTTCTTTGACTTTATCTTTTCAATTACTATAGGAGCTTTTGGGTATTTACTTTAATTTTTAAGTTTTTTTTTCCTTTAGAGTTATTTTGTTTTTTCCTCCCTTAGGTCTTAAAGGGTTTTAAAAGGTCATATTATTGAATGATGTGGTCACAAATAGCATCTTGAGTATAGCTCATAGTTCAAACAGCTTTTAAACTGCATGCAAAATGACAAAAAGATGAAAAACAACGAGAAAATAGCACTAATTTTATTCTTGTAGCGCAAATGGAAGAAAATAACGAAGGTGCGCTACAAGAATATCGCGACCTTCATTTCTTTCGATTTTTTAGCAAAAATTTGGCATTTTCTTAAATATTGAGTGACTAATCACATATTGTGGAGTGTTTACTACGTGTGGGCTAAAGAATTATCTTAAGAAAAGGTGGTTCCATGTCGTGAGGGAATCGTGGTCATCGTGAGCCCAAATGCAATTCATTTTGACAGGTAGCAGCGTGGTTTGAGTTTAATGTGAGATGAGTTGTCATTTGCATGGACATTCAAAGACGAAGGACTTAGTGGAGTAATCATAATCACTAAAAAACCGGATATGCTCGCTGGGAAACAGAGTGAGGTTTTATGGAGTCACAGGAAATTAGGGCTTCATGATTTTGCTGTTTGCAGTCAAATTACATCCTAAAGGACACCTGTACATTTGAGGTGAACAATTTAACCACTCAGGTCATGATTTTAAACCACTGCAGTCGATCAATTAAAAGGTATTCCACGATAAGCCAATATAGCTGAAAATTTGGGGCTTTTTCAGTGGGGTTCGTTTTAGCAAAATTGATCAAGGGAAAGGTTAAATTGTGCTGTTAAATGAAATTTCATCCAAAGAAATAGCTTCCTGAGACATGTTGAGATGTTATCTTTAATGTAGACCTGAAATTTAGCCTTATATTGGACTATGCATTTGTTGAAGTTTACAAGAGGCTGGGTAGAAATACAATGTATGTTACGATGATTCAAATTTAATACTACTGCTGGTGCAACATGAGATGAAGGAAATGGACATTTCAGACAATATGAAAACCTATATAGCCTAAAGACCTAATTTTTCTAGGTTTTGAAGCTTATTGTTTATTGGAAGCAAATAGAGGTAGCGAGGAGTTAAAGGCTTGAGAGTTGATGAAAACTTATTATCATTTTGACACTAAGATTTCTGAGAGCTGACAATGGATTAAGTTTAAGATGGTTTATCCTTTATATACCTTCTCATCTAACCTATAAATAGGCTGCATTTAGTCTAAAGGTTGAGAGTTGTGATTCTTCATGTAATACTCTTTTTGTGCAGAGATGGTTTATACATGATTCTGGCAGGTTATGAGTACTAATACACAGGTTTATTCTACATGCTGGAGATGGACAGCCAATAGAACAATTAAATTGCATGACAGTCACCAGTTGCAGTGAAGGGTTTGGAAGATTTCAAATGACCTAAGTCTCTTATGCTTATGATAAACCTAATCTTTATTAGGAAAACAAAAAGAACAGTCAGAGAGGATTAAGAAAAGCTGTCCGTAAAACCTAAGAATATTTGCATAAAAAAGGGCATCTACGAAGTCACCTGCTGAACCCTAAAATCATACAGTTTCCATCTTTTAAAAAAAATGGGTAAGAGTGGTAAAATTAAAAGAGCTGAACCAACTGATGTAGGGTGGATTGAAAAGCTCCCTGGATGTGTTGAATTATTTCAACAAGCTAGTTGGATGGACTTTTTCAAGAAGATAAATGGGTATAATGCTGAAGTTTCTTGTAAGTTTGCACAGTGTTTAAAAGATGATATGGTGACCTTTGATACTCTTAAGTTCAGGCTGACAGTAGAACTGATTGCAGAAGCCACAGGGGTTAAGAAAGAAGGTGAATTATGATTTAAGAAATGGCCCTTTACCTTTGATCCTTAGAGATACCTATTACCAAATGTCACTCCTGACTGGAATAAAGGCATTCTTATTCAAATTTTCAGAAAGGAATGGGTTGAACCAATCAGAATTTTGCAGAGTTATATTACTTGCGAGGGAAGGTATGCTTATGTGTTTAAGTATCACTTCAGGTTTTTGCAACATATGGTGGGATAGTCCAAGATGAACCTTCCATTTTTCCTATTCAAGAGCTTGCAAAAAATGGCTAGCAGGGTCAAAGGGCATATGGAACATTCCTCTCAGTCCATCTTTCATCATGGGCTAATTAAGTTGATTATTAGTACTGTTTTGTAGCATGAAGGTAAAAGTTGGGACTTCTTTCTTCTTTGGTCAGGTTTTCATGTCAAACAAGAAGATCAGCAGCCTAAGATGAAAGCAGATAAAGGGAAGGTAATGATGAAGAAATTAGGTCAGAAAGCTAAACTTGAAGACAAGGAGGATGTTGAAGCTGAGAAGGCAGCAGAGCATGTGGAGGTTGACAGTAAACCAAAGATGTTTTCAGTTGGTACTACAGGTAGATATTCACTGTTTTCAGAAGAAGAATTGCAGCCTAGGCAACAATTGATACTAGCAGCAGTTTCCAAGGAAGATAGAGTTGCTGTTATAGAAAAGGTTGCTATGCCTAAAGATGATTTTCAAACCCAACAGAGAATTGCACTCACCATTCTCTCAGATGATGACGGATATTTACTAGAATAAGATCATCCCATTGATAAAGCACAAGGAAAGCATGAAACCTGTGGAGAATTCTTCACTTCAGAGATCAAAGCAGCCAAACCTAATAAGAAGAAGAAAAGGACTGTAACCCCATATTGGAGGCCTAAAACCAGGCCAACAAATAAACTAAGATGGAATATGAAGAGGTTACTCAATCCAAAATTGAATTCCAAACAAGAGATTGTCTTGACTGATACTACCTCAAATGAAGAGACAGAAATTGGTAAAATGGATTGTAAAAACAAAGGAAAATCAGTTCCTAAAGCTTCCTCTTCTCATCTTGCAAAGGTAGAAGGATTATCACAGTCTGTAAAAGAGTTAAGGCAGCCCAAGTTTGAATTGTCTGCCATAATTCTTGAAATAAAAAATAAACTTTTAAAGCAACAGCAGGAAGAGAAAGCTAAAGTATCTCCTGTTGAAAATCAAGAATGGGAAGAAGAAGATGAGCTTATACTTAGGGAAGAGAGATTCTGAAAGACCCTAGTATTCCTGCTGATTTCATAGACTTGTTAATAAAGGATGCAAACATACCTGAGATCCCTAGTTTTGAACAAGAGAGCATGACAGTAAGGTCAGTTGACATAGATAAAGAAAGCTTGCAGAAAATTATTCAGCAGTATAAACAGCAGATGAAATACATGAAATATGTCAATGATGGGTTGATGATGGTTAACAGAAGAATTACAGGATGTCAACAATCATTTCTAGGAGCTGATAGCAGTATCCAAAGAGGTTCTCAAGAGAAAAAGAGCTACTAACATGCACTGTACAGAGTTGGAAAAGACAGTAAAGAGCTTGCAGCAGGAAAACAAGAAGCTCACCAAAAAGATAACTAACCTGGAGCAGGAGAAGAAGAAAGCTAAGAGGAAAAATCAAGCATTAGATGGCATTGCTCTGCTAGCTGAGGCATCAAAAGAGGTATGAGTCACTTTTTCATTTCAGTTATTTGTTATCTTTTTCAGAAACTCATTAGTTAAGTGATTTACTATTTTTGGTAAATTTCACATTTTGTAATATTTTAAATTTTACTTTATCCTATCGAGTAGTTGAAGAGAGTTAGGGTTTGTGATAACTAACTGTTTTTGTAAAAGTAGTATTTAGAGAGTTTTAGAAGTGATTAGAAGGGTTCTGATTTTTGGGAGCTACAGGAGGTCTTCAGACGGCTTTTGTCTTCAGACTTGTTCAGGAGTTAAGTACCAAGACTCTTATATGCATTTGATGATGAAATTATGAGATATATGACATTTTTTCCCTTCATTTTTCTGTGTTGGTTTCATTATTGAACTTGTTTAGTTTCTTAATTGATATATTCATTACTGGTTTATGTGTATTTGTTGGTGATGCTTGTCTTTTATGAATGAACCTCAGCATAGTGTTTCTGTTGGATCTTGTGTGATACATTATGCATCTTTATCATCTTCTGTTTATAATTTTGTTATTATCTTTCTCATGAATGTATTCCCTGATTGTTCCCAAAGCTTACAACCATTAAAAAACCTTTTAAACAAACCCTAAACGCTAGTTTTATTGAGTTTTATATTTGAGATTGTGTTGGCTTGTTTCTTTGGCCTTGGAAACAATTTCTGGCACAAACATCTTTGGCGCCATTGCCAGGGACAAAGCTGAAGCATATCTTCCCTGGGATACGTATCAGTTTTACTGGTTTAAGAGGTGGACTTAAATCAGCTCTTTTTAAGGCTATTTTCACCAAAAGTTGTCACAGTGGCTTCTAAAGGAATTGGAACCAGGAACAGGCCTACTTCTCCATTGCAATTGGGTGTGACAGACCTTGAACAGATCTTAAAAACAGTAAGAAAACTCAGAAGGTCTCAATCTTTACGAGCCTCCTGTGACCCTGACCAGTTGGGTGTTTTATTACATTCAGCTGAAACCTCACCTTGGATAAAACCTACCATTCCTGAGAGCACTTTTCAAGTTTTTACTAATCCTCAAACCTTTTTGAAAGCCAAGTCTACTTCTCCTAGTAAAACACCTCTCTTTCAGCTGAAAGTAGGAAAGAGCTCTTTTCAAACAAGTTCCAGTCAAGCTTCTTCATCTGCAAAGCCAGTCAGTCCAAAGATGGCAGCCCAAAACCCTCCGATGGATATGATGGACCGGATGGTTGCAGCTAGGTATGCACCATTAGTCTTACCTCAGCCTTTACATGCATTGCCTGGAGGTGATTACCAAAAGTATATGCCTAGGTTCAATGGACAGGGGGAAACCACTGCTAAGGAACATTGGGAGGCTTTCCTAAGTTATGCTGACAATCAAAACATTGAGATCAAAGATGTATGGATGAGGGTATTTGTTCAGAGCCTTGATGGGGATGTAAGGAAGTGGTTCAGAGAGTCTCCTGCCAACTCAATCACTATAATTGAAGAGCTCCGTGATCTTTTCATGAGGCAATGGGGAGACACAAAGGACCACACCTATTATATAACTGATTTTGGAGCTCTCAGAAGGAAAAAAGAGAAGACTGTTGCATATTTTTCCAAAAGATTTAACAAAATGTATAGTAAAATTCCAGCAGAAATTAAGCCTACTGAAACATCCGCTAAACTTACCTATGCGAATGCCTTTGATCACAAATTTTCTTTATTGCTAAAAGAAAGAAGACCTATCACCTTGCTGAACATGCAAGATGTAGCATTGGAGGTAGAGTCCAATTTGTTGGCTTCAAACAGACTTAAGAAAGAAACAGCCTAGCAGCTTTATGAAAGAAAAGGAAAGAAAGAAGTTATTTCAGGAAGTGCTACTCCTTAGTCTGCTGAAGCCAAGATAGATGAGATGGCTAAGCTAGTGAATATTCTCACTACCAAACTGAATAAACTAGAGCTTGAAAAGAATTCTGGCAAACCTGCTTCAGAACCTGAAAGGAATCCAAATAACCAGAATCAGTTCAGAAGGCAATTTGCTCCCAGATTTATACCAAGAGAGTGCAGGAACAATGATATCCAGCAAGAAAGGAGGGAGAATGAGGATCAAAGAGTGCCCCCACCTCTTCAAAATAATGTAGCTGATGAAGAAGAAGTTGATGAACAACTGCTCTTTGAAGAGACTGAGTCTGATCAGGATATGAACCACTTTGGAGATGGATTGTCTATAGGTTTTGATACTGAAGAAGATTTTCTGAATTCAGAATACTACGATGCTGACATGTTTGAAACTAAAGATGATTTAGGCTTGGAAAATACTGCTGTAACTACTGCTGTTCATCAGAGTGGACCTAAGAAGACTATAAATCTCATATCAGGCCCAAAAGAAGTGGTCCAAGCCTCGAAAAAGAAAGCAAATGTTCTTGCTGCAGATGTTCCTGCTAAACAAGTACCTGATCCTGTCATAGAGAAGAAGCAATCTGCAGAAAAATCAAAGAAGAATGCTGAAATTGAAGAGGTAAACAAATCTGTCTAGAATTTTAT
>LPNX010038876.1:619673-645119 GCA_001517045.1 Pseudotsuga menziesii | reverse complement strand
TTAAAGATCCCTGTACCTTTGACTGAGTTAATAAAGAATCCTTCATATAAAGAAACAGTCCTGAAAGTGATGAATGTACCCAGTAATCAGCCTGTTTTAGATACAGCTAATTTGCAGGAAGAAAACCCTAGAATCTTCATTAGATCAGCCCTAGCTAAAAAAACTAAAAATGGGGCTGGTGCTTCACCCCCTTTTTATGTCACCTTGACTGTACATGATCAAATGATCCACAATTGCCTTTTAGATTTAGGAGCCTCCCACAATTTGATGCCAAAAGCTGTGATGGAAGCCCTGGGTCTCAGTATCGCCAAACCTTACCATGATCTATATGCCTTTGACTCCTGAGCTGTGAAGTGTTTAGGAGTAATTAAAGATATGGTTGTCAGCCTAGCTCAGTTGCCTATGAAAAGTGTGATAATGGATTTTGTAGTAGCTGACATTACACCAAAGTTTGGTTTACTTCTTTCTAGGTCATGGGCTAAGAAGGTTGGGGGAACCTTACAGATGGACCTCTCCTATGCCACCATTCCTGTGTTTGGTGGAGAAAATAGAATACTATACAGAGAGCTGCATTTTGCTTACATAGTCACAGATGATAAAAAACCCACTAATCATCCCCTATATGCTATTGACAAAGACTTGGGAACTTGCATCTTAAATTTCAGTGATGAGGATAATTCTGCTGGTCTGTTACAAGTGGAAAAAGATCAGCCAATAAAACATAGCAGAGAGGAAGAAGATGCACTATGGTAGTTGTACTTCGATGGATCCTCATGCAAAGAGGGTGCTGGAGCTGGAGTCCTACTCATTTATCCTGGAGGTGAGACAGTGAAGCTCATGTATAAGTTGGAATTTGTTACTACTAACAAAACTGCTGAGTATGAAGCTCTGCTACTGGGATTGAAAGATGCTAAAGACTTAGGCATTCAGCAAATTGCTGCATTTCGCGACTCCGAGTTAGTTGTTCAACAGGTGAAGAACAACTATCAAGTAAAGCAGGGTTTGCTGAAAATATACCAGAATGAGGTATGGGATATGATTGAAAACTATTTTGTAGCATTTAATATCACTCATATTCCAAGGAATCATAATGAGATTGCAGACTCATTATCTTTGGCTGCCACACACTTCAGAATTCCTAAAACCACTCAGCTGAGGTATCCCATAGAGGTGAGGTACAGACCATGTGTACCTGATAATGTGAAGCACTGGAGGGTATTCGAAGATGACATTGAAATCAAAATATTTCTTGAACTTGTATATGAGTTTTCAAATTCCCAAATTGATCAGGAGGAGGATGAAGGGGATGAACAGTTAGATGAGTTTGCTGAAGATGAGATAGCAGGTCATAAAATTATTGAGTTGAAGAGCAACTTAATCCCAAAAGGTTTAGTACCTTTGGAAATAATATTTACCAAGGATGATACACCTTCAAAGCCAGTGGTTCAATCTTCAGAAGACAATGTAGTGGACTGCAACATTGGTTCTGCAGCACATCCAAAAATGGTAAAAATTTCTAAATCTCTGATAGCTAAACAAAGAAATAGATATATCAAACTGTTAAAAGAGCATGTAGATGTCTTTGCATGGTCCTATGAAGAAATAAGAACTTATGATACAAGAATCATACAGCATAAGGTGCCTTTAAAACCAAATGTTAAATCATTTCGTCAGAAACTGAGAAGGATCAACCCAGCTTTGTTTCTTGTAATTGAAAAAGAAGTGAAGAAGCTGTTGGATGCAAAGATAATAGTGCCTCTTAGGTATTCTTCCTAGGTTGCTAATTTGGTCCCTATTAGAAAAAATAATGGAGAAATAAGGTTATGTGTTGACTTCAGAAATCTGAACAGATCTTCATTAAAAGACAACTATCCTCTTGCTAAGATTGAACAGGTATTGCAGCAAGTAGTTGGAGCTCAGAGGATCTCTATGGTGGATGGTTTCTTAGGGTACAATCAGATTGCTATGCACCCTGATGACAAGGAAAAGATCGCCTTTACAACCCCCTGGGGGACATTCATGTATGACAAGATGCCTTTTGGCCTGATGAATGCTGGAGCAACATTTCAGAGAGCAATGGACATTGCCTTTGTTGGAGAAAAAGATAAGTTTGTGGTCATTTATTTGGATGATATTACTGTTTTTTCACAGTCAGATGATGAGCATATGAAGCATTTAAGGCAGACCTTCCAAAAATGTAGAAAATTTGGCTTTTCCCTAAATCCCAAAAAGTCACATTTTGCTGTGCAAGAGGGTAAACTACTTGGTCACCTTGTGTCTGCTGATGGCATCGGAATAGATCCTAAAAGAGTGAAAGCTATACTGAAGATTAGTTTACCCAGGAGCAAAAAGGATGTTCAATCATTCATTGGCAAAATTACTTTTTCGCGGTGGTTCATTCCCAATTTTGCTGAGACTATTAAACAGATCACAACCATGCTGAAGAAGGACCAGGAAGTCAGGTGGACTGTTGAGGCAAAGGCTGCATTTGAGAAAATCAAGGTAGCTCTTACTGAAGCACCTATATTGGTAAGTCCTGATTTTACCAAAGAATTTCTTACTTTTTCATTTGCATCAGAAGACACAATTGCAACAGTCTTACTTCAGAAAAATAAAGAAGGATTGGAACAGCCTATTGCCTTTTTCAGTAAAACTCTTAGGGATTATGAGCTGAAGCACAACATATTGGAAAAGCAGGCTTATGCTCTGGTGAAGGCTTTAAAATTTTTCAGAATTTATGTCCTGCACTCAAAAGTTATTTCATTTGTTCCAAATGCTACAGTAAAAGATGTCTTAACACAGCCTGATAGTCAGGGTAAAAGAGGTAGGTGGATTGCAAATATTATGGAGTATTATGTGGAAATCAGACCCACCAAACTTGTCAAGGGACAAGGTTTAGCCAAGCTGCTGGATGAATCAAATTGTCAAGCTCTGGGACTGCATGTCATGGCTGAAGAATCAATGCCTGAAGAAGCTCAAGTACTTATGGAAAAAGAAAAGATCATGGACTTTTATTCATCATCATCCTGGTATACAGACATTGTTCATTTTCTGTTATTTCTACAATGTCCTGAGCATTTGGATAGGAAGGCTGCCAAATCTTTGAAACTCAAAGCTACTAAGTATTGTTTGGTAGAAGATCAATTGTTCTAGAAGGATCCAGGGGGTATCTTGCTCAGATGTTTGGACCAATATGAAATATGAGAAGTGATCTCAGAATCCCATGAAGGTGCCTGTGGAGGGCATAAGTATCGGAAAGCAACAGCTTACAAAATTTTATGAGCTGGATATTATTGGCCATCCTTGTTCACAGATGTTTACCAGCAGGTAAGAGCCTAAATTCCTTGTCAGAAATTTGCTGGTAAGCAGAAATTATTGTCTTTGCCTTTGAAACCTATTGCAGTCAATGCCCCTTTTCAGCAATGGGGTCTGGAATTTATTGGAGAAATAAATCCAGCATCTTCAGGACAGCATCACTGGATTCTCACTGCAACAGATTTTTTCACAAAATGGGTGGAAGCCATTCCTACAAGGAATGCTATAGATAAGGTAATCATGGATTTCATTGAAGAAAATATCCTGAGCCGGTTTGGCTGTCCACAGAGATTAATAACAGACAATGCTAAGGATTTTAAATCCAGAGCAATGGTGACCTTTTGTGAAAGAAATGGCATCATATTGAAGCATTCAACCCCCTATTATCCGCAGGGAAATGTCAGGCTGAATCCTCTAACAAGAACATCATTCAGAGCATCAAGAAACTGCTCAAGCATAACAAAAGGTCTTGGGATTCAATGCTAAAATATGCATTATGGGAAGATAGGATCACAGTGAAGCAAGCCATTGGGACTTCTCCTTTTCAGTTGGTTTATGGTACAAAAGCAGTTTTCCCTGTTCAATTGGGGATCCCAGTGATGAAGTTTTTCCAGAATTCTCAAGAGGAGCCAAATGATATGCAGAGGAGAATCTTTGAAATGATAGAGTTACAGCAAAGTAGAGAGAAGGTGGATGAAAAATCACAGCTGTACAGAGCCAAGATTAAAAACAGGTTTGACAGGAACATTAAAGAAAATACTTTCTCAGTGGGTGAGATGGTTCTAAGGTGGGATGCAAGAAAAGAACAAAAGGGTAAGCATGGTAAGTTTGAAAATATTTGGTTTGGCCCTTTTCTGGTATCAAAAGTTTTAGAGAACAATACTTTTATCTTGCAGTCCTTGGAAGGTGAGGAGTTGTCTAGCCCTGTTAATGGGCGATTCCTCAAGCATTTCTATAGTTTATAAGAGAATTTTCACTTGTCATTGTACATACCGGTGTGAGTGAAGTATAATAAATAATCCATAGCGCAATGGAAGTTTTGCAAACAGGTAGATAGAAGACAGAAGGCACTGGTCTACAGGTTCTTGAAGCCTCATAGGGAGGACTTCATCTCGCAGCTGGAGCCAGATGTTATGTCAGGAATTTGTTTCTTACCTTTTCATGTTCGATTACCTTTTTGATCAAGTTTTCTTATTTCTTTGACTTTATCTTTTCAATTACTATAGGAGCTTTTGGGTATTTACTTTAATTTTTAAGTTTTTTTTGCCTTTAGAGTTATTTTGTTTTTTCCTCCCTTAGGTCTTAAAGGGTTTTAAAAGGTCATATTATTGAATGATGTGGTCACAAATAGAATCTTGAGTATAGCTCATAGTTCAAACAGCTTTTAAACTACATGCAAAATGACAAAAAGATGAAAAACAACGAGAAAATAGCACTAATTTTATTCTTGTAGCGCAAATGGAAGAAAATAACGAAGGCGCGCTACAAGAATATCGCGACCTTCATTTCTTCCGATTTTTTAGCAAAAATTTGGCATTTTCTTAAATGTTGAGTGACTAATCACGTATTGTGGAGTGTTTACTATGTGTGGGCTAAAGAATTATCATAAGAACAGGTGGTTCCACGTCGTGAGGGAATCATGGTCATCGTGAGCCCAAATGCAATTCATTTTGACAGGTAGCAGCATGGTTTGAGTTTAATGTGAGATGAGTTGTCATTTGCATGGACATTCACAGATGAAGGACTTAGTGGAGTAATCATAATCACTAAAAAACCAGATATGCTCGCTGGGAAACAGAGTGAGGTTTTATGGAGTCACGGGAAATTAGGGCTTCATGATTTTGTTGTCTGCAGTTAAATTGCATCCTGAAGGACACCTGTACATTTGAGGTGAACAAGTTAACCACTTAGTTCATGATTTTAAACCACTGCAGTCAATCAATTAAAAGGTATTCCACGATAAGCCAATATAGCTGAAAATTTGGGGCTTTTTCGATGGGGTTCGTTTTAGCAAAATTGATCAAGGGAAAGGTTAAATTGTGCTGTTAAATGAAATTTCATCCAAAGAAATAGCTTCCTGAGACATGTTGAGATGTTTTGTTAAGTGGAGGACTGAAATTTAGCCTTATATTGGACTATGCATTTGTTCAAGTTTACAAGAGGCTGGGTTGAAATACAATGTATGTTACGATGATTCAAATTTAATATTGCTGCTGGTGCAACATGAGATGAAGGAAATGGACATTTCAGACAATATGAAAACCTATATAGCCTAAAGACCTAATTTTTCTAGGTTTTTAAGTTTATTGTTTATTGGAAGCAAATAGAGGCAGCGAGGAGTTAAAGGCTTGAGAGTTGATGAAAACTTATTATCATTTTGACACTAATATTTCTGAGAGATGACAATGGATTAAGTTTAAGATGGTTTATCCCTTATATACCTTCTCATCTAACCTATAAATAGGCTGCATTTAGTCTAAAGGTTGACAGTTGTGATTCTTCATGTAATACTCCTTTTGTGCAGAGATTGTTTATACATGATTCTGGCAGGTTATGAGTACTAATACAAAGGTTTATTCTACATGCTGGAGATGGACAGCCAATAGAAGAATTAAATTGCATGACAGTCACCGATTGCAGTGAAGGGTTTGGAAGATTTCAAATGACCTAAGTCTCTTATGCTTATGATAAACCTAATCTTTATTAGGAAAACAAAAAGAATAGTGAGAGAGGATTAAGAAAAGCTGTCAGTAAAACCTAAGAAGATTTGTAGAAAAAAGGGCAGCTACGAAGTCACCTGCTGAACCCTAAAATCATACAGTTTCCATCCTTTAAAAAAATGGGTAAGAGTGGTAAAATTAACAGAGCTGAACCAACTAATGTAGGGTGGATTGAAAAGCTCCCTGGATGTGTTGAATTATTTCAACAAGCTGGTTGGATGGAATTTTTCAAGAAGATAAATGGGTATAATGCTGAAGTTTCTTGTAAGTTTGCACAGTGTTTAAAAGATGATATGGTGACCTTTGATACTCTTAAGTTCAGGCTAACAGTAGAACTGATTGCAGAAGCCACAGAGGTTAAGACTGAAGGTGAATGATGGTTTAAGAAATTTTCCTTTACCTTTGATCGTCAGAGATACCTATTACCAAATGTCACTCCTGACTGGAATAAAGGCATTCTTATTCAAAATTTCAGAAAGGAATGGGTTGAACCAATCAGAATTTTGCAGAGTTATATTACTTGCGAGGGCAGGTATGCTTATGTGCTTAAGTATCACTTCAGGTTTTTGCAACATATGGTGGGACAGTCCAAGATGAACCTTCCATTTTTCCTATTCAAGAGCTTGTAAAAAATGGCTAGCAGGGTCAAAGGGCATATGGACCATTCCTCTCAGTCCATCTTTCATCATGGGCTAATTAAGTTGATTATTAGTACTGTTTTGCAGCATGAAGGTAAAAGTTGGGACTTCTTTCTTTTTTGGTCAGGTTTTCATGTCAAACAAGAAGATTAGTAGCCTAAGAGGCAAGCAGATAAAGGGAAGTTAGTGATGAAGAAATTAGGTCAGAAAGCTAAAATTGAAGACAAGGAGGATGTTGAAGCTGAGAAGGCAACAGAGCATGTGGAGGTTGACAGTAAACCCAAGGTGTTTTCAGTTGGTACTGCAGGTAGATATTCACTGTTTTCAGAAGAATAATTGCAGGCTAGGCAACAGTTGATACCAGCAGCAGTTTCCAAGGAAGCTAGAGCTGCTGTTATAGAAAAGGTTGCTATGCCTAAAGATGATTTTCAAACCCAACAGAGAAGTCCACTCACCATTCTCTCAGATGATGAGGGATATTTACTAGAAAAAGATCAGCCCATTGATAAAGCAGAAGGCAAGCATGAAACCTGTGGAGAATTCTTCATTTCAAAGATCAAAGCAGCCAAACCTAATAAGAAGAAGAAAAGGACTGTAACCCCATATTGGAGGCCTAAAAACAGGCCAACAAATAAACTAAGATGGAATATGAAGAGGTTACTCAATCCAAAATTGAATTCCAAACAAGAGACTGTCTTGACTGATACTACCTCAAATGAAGAGACATAAATTGGTAAAATGGATAGTAAAAACAAAGGAAAATCAGTTCCTAAACCTTCCTCTTCTCAGTCTGCAAAGGTAAAAGGATTATCACAGTCTGTAAAAGAGTTAGGGCGGCCCAAGTCTGAATTGTCTGCCATAATTCTTGAAATAAAAAATAAACTTTGAAAGCAACAGTAGGAAGAGAAAGCTAAAGTATCTCCTGTTGAAAATCAAGAATGGGAAGAAGAAGATGAGCTTATACTTAGGGAAGCAGGGATTCTGAAAGACCCTAGTATTTCTGCTAATTTCACATACTTGTTAATAAAGGATGCAAACATACCTGAGATCCCTAGTTTTGAACAAGAGAGCATGACAGTAAGGTCAGTTGACATAGATAAAGAAAGCTTGCAGAAAATTATTCAGCAGTATAAACAACAGATGAAATACATGAAAGATGTCAATGATGGGTTGATGATTGTTAACAGAGGGCTTATAGAAGAATTACAGGATGTCAACAATAATTTCCAGGAGCTGACAGTAGTATCCAAAGAGGTTCTCAAGAGAAAAAGAACTACTGACATCCACTGTACAGAGTTGGAAAAGACAGTAAAGAGCTTGCAGCAGGAAAACAAGAAGCTCACCAAAAAGATAACTAACCTGGAGCAGGAGAAGAAGAAAGCTTAGAGGAAAACTCAAGCATTAGATAGAATTGCTCTGTTAGTTGAGGCAGCAAAAGAGCTATGAGTCACTTGTTCATTTCAGTTAGTTGTTATCTTTTTCAGAAGCTTATTAGTTAAGTGATTTACTATTTTTGGTAAATTTCACATTTTGTAATATTTTAAATTTTACTTTATCCTATCGAGTAGTTGAAGAGAGTTAGGGTTTTTGATACCTAACTGTTTTTGTAAAAGTAGTATTTAGAGAGTTTTATAAGTGATTAGAAGGGTTCTGATTTTTGGGAGCTACAGGAGGTCTTCAGACTGCTTTTGTCTTCCGACTTTTTCAGGAATTAAGTACCAAAACTCTTATATGCATTTGATGATGAAATTATGAGATATATGACATTTTACCCCTTCAGTTTTCTATGTTGGTTTCATTATTGAACTTGTTTAGTTTCTTAATTGATATATTCATTACTAGTTTATGTGTATTTGCTGGTGATGCTTGTCTTTTATGAATGAACCTCAGCATAGTGTTTCTGTTGGATCTTGTGTGATATATTATGTATCTTTATCATCTTCTGTTTATAATTTTGTTATTATCTTGCTCATGAATGTATTCCCTGATTGTTCCCAAAGCTTACAACCATTAAAAAACCTTTTAAACAAACCCTAAACCATAGTTTGATTGAGTTTTATATTTGAGATTGTGTTGGCTTGTTTCTTTGGCCTTGGAAACAATTTCTAGCACAAACAGTACACATTCCCGATGTTCGCGGTTTTAGGGGTCAAACCCGCGTATATACACGAGAAGGGTTTAAAATTCACGTATGGAAATTTTTACATGTTTTTAGGGATGATATTGGAAACATCAAAAGTACAAAAATGGTCAATGGGGTCTAAGGAGTCTACAGAGGGACATGGAAGGCCATGAAAATGTGATTCACCATGTGTGGTAAAATCAGCTATAACAGATGCCCCCTAATGTGTGAGGTTAGAGGTGTCATACGATGGCCGAAATACATTATAAGTCCATCCCATAAGTGAAGTGATGAAGAACCCAGTGGAAGAACCAGCCATCCAATCAACACTATACAATGATACTACTCTGCACATAACTGCAAATATATATAGCAGTCTCAGATACATAAGAGTACAATGGCCATGAATAGGCATGATACAATATAACATATGTGGTCATCACCATGTACAATATAAATAGATCAAAATCTCCATGATGAATATATACAAAGGATCATGATCTCCATGAAGACTGAAGATATATAATGGATCAAGATCTCCATAATGGCTGGAAATGTCTGACATATATTGGAATCAAGTCACGAGAGCTGAAATCTCATGAACACTGGCAAGATCAAGGAGGTAGCATATAAGAGATGCCACCAATATGGAAGGTCTTATACACAAACCACTATGAGTACAAGTCCTACTATGTGAATACAGTGCTTTGTTCGAAGGTGACATGACTCGTCTGCTGCCAAAGATAACATCTTTTCTTGTCCGGCTTTTTGGTTTTTTAATTTTTTTTTTGGAGTTTTTCAAATATTTGAAAAGATTGAAAAATAATAAAATCACTTTAAAGTTATAGACTAGGAGGAGATGAGTGTCAAGTGAGAAAACAAACTAGTTCCAAGTAGCGAAACATACCTATGCTCAATGCAAGGAGACATGTGTAGGATAGTGACACTCAGGGGAAAGTCCCCTCCTAGTTAAAATAGGGAATCAAGCTGCAAAGGATATACAAAATGGCTCTACGTGGCTAAACATGAGACAAGCTCGTGCTATATGGTTGATACTCAAAGTCAGGGAAGCTAGCATAAGGCTTAATGAGGTAGGAAAAGCTCATGATAATGCAATTACAACTTGACATAAGGGAGTCCTGAGGAAACAGGCCAACAAAAGCTCAAGAGGAGTATGAGGCTCTTGAGAAATGTCATGGCGATACTATACAATGGACTCCCACATCCTAAAATACAAACTATCGGCATGGGCACCAAATGCAAACAAGGAGCTAACTAGGGTACCCATGTAAGGTCAAGCTCTACCATTCACATCATGTGACTTCTAAAACAACAAGAAGGTTCCATGACAAGATAGAATGGGTTCATACCTAGGGTTATAATGAAATGGTCATAAGGTCATGGAAAATGCAAATAGGGGTGAAACCTAACCTATATGCCAGTTTAAACATTATACCTGAAATCGGCACGAACGGGTCAAAACAACTGTCGAAACAACGCTCAAAACGGTCTCCTACATCATATATTAGTAAAAAACGGTCCAAAACTATAGAAAGAGGGTAAAAATTTGAAAAAATTTGAAAAATTTCTATAAATAGTAAAAAATTCAAAACATTATATAACATTTGAAATGTTTACCCAATTGAACTTCGAACTTCAAACGCGAATTCCGGGAGATCCAGTCGACAGAATTCGACACCATTTTTTCCAGGTAACTTCCCATGCCCTGCTCTTTCATTTACATTTAAATTTTTCAATTTTCCATGGTCAAATTTGATTTCTAGGCCATCCTAAATTATGCTCCTCGGCCCACGTGAAAATCAAGGATTTTTCCGTGTATAGGGTTGGCTATACGCAGAAAAATGCCCCAAAGTCGCGTACATATGTGACTGTTTAGAAAACAGTCGCATATGCGGCCACGTTAAAGTTTTTATAAGACATCTAATGACCCAATCTTGAATTAAATGTGCAGGATGGTTCTAGAATGGAAGGAACGGGAGCACGGGGATGTAGAAGAAGCAGTACAAGGTGATCTAATGGCACAACAGGCTCTTTGTGCATGCGGGCTCTACAAGTTTTGGTGGCTTGGTGGCTTAAGGGCCAAACCAAGACTGCTGCAGATGCTAGTAGACTACTAGGATCCTAACTCAAAGTCATTCTAGATTGATGGGATTTCCCTCACCATAGAAGTGGAGGACATATACTTCATTACTAGATTGTCCTGACAGGGGGAAGTGGTGAACCTACATTCTCGTGGGCCTAGAGGTGGCCTCACCATCGATGAATATATAGCTGTATACTATTATCCAGACACTGAGAAGGTCAGCAGTCAAATCCCAACTAACTCCATATAGGTGCTAGGCCTAAAGGCCATACTACTGACACTTGGCAGGATAGCAGGGCTAGCCTCACTCCACCAGGCCTTGTGGCCCCTGATGTTCTATGCAGTGAAGTGCATGAGACCCATGGTTTACGATTGGATCACTACGCTATTGAGCAACATGAAGCACCAGCTCAACGAGTGCAAGATGGGTAGGGTACGAAACTTCAGTTTTAGCAGTATACTGAGCACATTCTTCTTTGAGCGTGTTCCTCTTCACGGGGTTCAAGATCCGACCCAACGACGTTGGGCAGATGCAATGCGCAGATTGGGTGGAGGCAGGGTGTCCAACCCCTATCTAGCTGACTTCTTTACATGGTGGTGGAAGCAAATAGTTGCCATCGATGATTACCCCTATGCGGGGATAGATTTTCGGGGAGATCCCAACATGCCTCTGCCACTAGGATAAGCATACAGTGACATTGGTAATGAATCCCAATCCTCTTTTTAAGTTTTGTGAATTATTTAATTTTTTGTGTTTTTTGATATATATAGACTCAAAAGACATGTTTTTGCGTGACAACACATAATGAAATCCTATCATATGTATGCAGATGTAGGACCACGGCGGCCTGAAGGTTTCCCTCATCATAGATGGAGGAGAAGAGGAGATGACATTATGGGTGTGGATGCAGAGAGGACGCTCCAAAGCATTCACACCAAGTTCGTGCGGCTGACACATAGGGTACCCATGGCGCAGGTCGAGGACCTGCTTGAGTCCATGCATCATCAAGTGGTGGGTGTGCCATGAGCATGGGTGCAGTTGTTTCAACGGCTAGCTAGAGCCATGGTGACATTCCATGATCAGAATCCCCCTCCTCCTCCCCAGTCTTAGATACCCGAGAGTGATTCATTTTGTAATACCATGTATTTATATTTTGGTGGCTCAAAAGACCCATTTTTGTATTATGACACTTATGTATTATCACATTTTGGATGTTTAAAAAACTTTTATGATGATCGGTTTATTTATTTACATGTGTAAAAATGTATGTTTGTGATGAGCTTATTGTCTGTGAAACAAATTCCAATCTAACACATAGTTAGCATATGAGTCAGCAACTTGATTATAAATCCTTGGAACATGTATGTATGTTATGTTGTCAAATTGCCGTTCTAACAATCTCACAGGTAAGAATCTTCATAACAATGCTGGATCCCTAACATGATACAAGCCATTAAGCTGTGACACTACTAACTCCGAATCAAGACGTACCTCAAGAGATAGAACACCATGTAAAATGGCATCCCGTAGAAGCTCAATAATGACACTATATTCAACAACATTGTTTGAAGAGGGCCGTAAACATACGCCTCCTGAAGACAATACTTGACCCGTAGGAGTGTAAATCACCCAAGTAGCAGAGGCTAAGTGTTGAGTGTGGTGGCTAGCACCATCTGCAAATCCTATATAGATGGAAGACTCCATTGACATCTGCCATAAGAAACGAAATCTAATCAACAAACCCAATCACCATAAGAAAAACCTGACTATGCAAAATATTGTACAATAATATACAATAGTTAGCCCTGGCTGAGAATCATGCATAGTCCTTTTTAAGATAGAGCCCATTTCTAGGCTCCGCTAAGGATGTCCCTTCATAATCTACTAACTCATATGCTTCCTTCTCTAACACACGTTTAACAACGTAAGGACCATGCCACATGGGGTTAAATTTTCCTACCCCCAAGGTTTCTTTAGCTTGATCCCACAAAAGGACCAAATATCCTTCACTAAACATCCTTGGATGAATAGATTTATCATACTGGACCTTAACGCAATGCTTATTCACTTTTAGAGCCACCAAGGTGCCACCAAGGCATCTCGGTGCTGCTCATCAAGTTTCTCTAAGTGGACCAAATGTTCTTCCAATGGGGAAGTGTCTAGTAAGAGCTCTATGGCTAGCTTCAAAGAAGGGATTTCGCACTCAATCAGTAATTGTTGGAGACATTTACCATCATACAACCTCTTTTGGTCAAATTGGCCTAGTTAAACCACTATACTAAGTATAACTGACATTAATTGACATCAGTGGAGCATTAATTACCATCATCTAGTCACACCCATGCCTACCTACAATCAAGGAGGCTAACTTAGCCTTCTCCTACAGTCAAGGAGGCTAACTAGAGCACTTCGGGGGTGATCTAAGTGATATTAATGCACCTAATTGCTAACTGGTGGTTACAATCAGTTCAACCAGTCAATTAAGGCGCCTCCTCTCATTAGATATATTATTTAATGATTATTTATTATTATTTAATGATCTGGAGTCAACAGGGTGCGTCCACCAACTTCTGATGGTCAGTTCTGCTTCAGCTAACCTCATCGGGGTTCATTGAAGTCATGGAGCACTAGCACTTGATGGTTGGCTTGCTATGACATGTGTTTGATCTCCTTCAATTGAGATTCAGTCATTTATTTCACTCTGACTTTAGTTAGGGTTTGGTGAGTCAATTAGGGTTTTGGTCAAGTGGTTAACAGAGTGTGAACCAATGGTTGAGAGTTATTTAAGCTAGACTCACTCACTGAATACAATTTCCACACACGAAAAAATAAAATGGAGATTCAATTGTGCTCCAAAGGACTCCATATAGTCACCATGGACACTGAGGTTGAGGCTGGATCCACCATAGAGAAATCAAGATTCTTGAACAAGAAGGATGAAGCCTTCGGTTTCTTGTGCCTCTCTATTTCCGAAGACCTTCTTTTCCATATTACGGATCTGAAGACACCGAAAGAAATATGGGACAAATTGGAATCTCTATATGGAAAGCATGATGACTTGAGAGTTTACCAACTTGAAAATGAACTCATGTCTCTCCAACCTTCCAATTTCAAGACTCTGAATGATTTCTTTACAAATTTCAAGCATACTGTTTTACTCTTGAAGCAATGCAATATGGAGAAGGAGGATGATCAGCTCATCCTAGCCATCCTCTCCAAACTTGGGGATGATTATTCAGTTTTTGTTTCTACATTCCATGCAGGGAAGCTCACAACCCCCAGATGGAAGATGCCTACACTCAATGCCTTCATTGAGTCCCTAACTAATGAACATGACAAGCTTGTCCAGATGGGGATCATCCGATCTTCCCATGATCAAGCCCTCCATGTCTCAAGGCCCAAAGATCTGAAGGGTAAAGGAAAGCAGCAAAAAAATTAGGAAACTAAATTTGATGCTCCCAAGCCTAGAGTTGAAAATCAGCAGCATGATGAATCTTCCAGCTCAAGGAAGAACAAAGGAAAAGGGCACAATGGGAAATAAAAAGTCAGGTGTTCTTACTATGGGAAGGGTTTTCACCCTAAACATGTCTGCATGAAGGAAAATCTTGATGAAGCAACCTCTCTCCTTGAGAGGAATCACATCAATCTTTTGGAGGAGAGATCACCAAGATCGGGAACCACAACATGAGAAAGGTCATGCCCTCATGGCAAGCACTTCAAAGTCGAAAGAACTATTGATTTATAGTGGAGCTTCGAGTCACATGATGGATAAAAAAGACTCCTTTTCATCCTTGGAGACCGGAAAATCCATCCCCATCCACATGGGAGATGACTCCACCATCATTTTTGAAGGACAAGGTACTGTAGATCTAGAAAATGGTTTTTTTTCTAATGTTTTGTATGTACCATCTCTAGCAGCAAATCTCCTTAGTGTCTATCAGATGACACATACAGGAATGCCTAAGAGAGTCTCTTTCATCCCAAATGATGTTAAGATAAAAGAAATTGCATCTGGGAAACTCATTGCAAAAGGCCTTGCAAATCATCATGGAAAAGCCTATGAGTTCTCTCACTTTGTTGTGGATTCAAAGCCCACCGCTCTGCTAACTCATGGAAATGAGGTTAGTAGGATGTGGCATGAGAGGTTTGGCCATCTTAATTTCAAATATTTGTAGCAATTATAGAAAAACTCCATGGTTGAAGTCCTCTCGGTCATCAAGGAAACCATGGGAGTCTGGAAGGGCTATGTGATTGGGAAACACCTTGAGCACAAGTTCAATCGGGGGAAGGAAAATCGAGCTACAAGCATATTGGGGCTGATACATTCTGATATCAGCGGTCCAATGCCTATCACATCCATGAATGGATCAAGGTACCTCCTTACTTTTATTGATGATTTTTCAAGGTATACATGGATTTTCTTTCTCAAAAAGAAATCAGAAGTATGTGAAAATTTTTCTGAATTGAAGGCCTTGATCGAAAATGCCTCTAGGATTAAGATAAAGATATTGAGATCTGATAATGGAGGGGATTATGTCAGTAATGAGTTTCTGTACATTTTCTCCCAAAGTGGTATTCAGGTCCAACATTCAATTCCCTACACTCCCCAACAGAACGGAGTAGCAGAAAGGAAGAACCGGTCTCTCAAAGAGATGACCACCTGTATGTTGGAGTCAAAGAAGCTTACTGCAAATTTGTGGGATGAAGCCATGCATGCTACAGCATACATTTAGAATAGGGTGCCACATTCACTAGTGAAAGGAAATATTCCTTTCGAAGCATACTTCGGACACAAGCCATATGTGTCGAACCTAGGGGTGGTTGGGTCCACTGCATGGGCCCAGATTCTGCTTGATAAAAGAAGGGCTTTGCAACCGCAGAGCATATAATGTCTGTTTATTGGGTATCTTGATGAATCTAAAGGATTCAAGTTGCTGGATATCAACACCAAACAGATCATCATCGAGAGAAGTGTCAAGTTCGATGAGCCTCTTCAGGAGGTGGAACTAGTGAAGGAGAAAACTGCTGAATTTCCTTCCTATTCCACTGAATATTTGGATGATGAAATTGGGGGTGATGACCTTGATTTGGATCCTCTGATTTCTGATATCAATGTGCAGCAATCATCAGATACTGAATCAGAACCTGAAGTGCAAAATCATCTTCCTACATGGGCTCAACAGACACTCTCCTCCGCAGGAGACAACATTGGAAATCCGGATGATCCAAGGAGAACACGGTCTAATTTCCAAAGAGCAAAGGTCTTAGGTTCAATTCCCTCGAGCTACGCCAGAGGCAGGTTGTTGGAGTATCGGGTACCTCCACATGGTATAACTACCACACCTCTGATGTAGATCGATATAGAATCCACTCCATGTACAAGCTGATATGGAAAAAAATAGGTGGCAGTCTTAACTGCGGTCCTATAAGCCCACAAAGTAGGATATAACATGATATGCCAATTAGTCTTGCTTTGTGCGATGGTTCATTGGAGAATGGACTTGAGTGATTTGTTCACTGCTTCAACCTGTCCATTTGCTTGAGGGTAATAAGAATAAGAATGCTCCTGCTTATACCCTAAATTTGAGGCCAACTCTTCCATCATCCGATTCTGAAAGTACCTATCATGGTCAGTGACAAGCTCTTTTGGAATACCAAACCGAGTAATGATCTGGTTGAATATGAAATGTGTGGCTATCTCACCATTAGATTTAATCGTGGGCATAGCCTCAGCCCATTTCTTGAAATAGTCAACAACCACGATAATATGATGATGCCCCCCAGCTGAAGCTAGGTTGCAATCCATGAAATCAAGCCCCCACTTAGTGAAGGGATCGGTGCTGATAATTGGATGTAATGGGGTAGGATGTGAGTGCATATTGCATGCAAACACCTGGCAAGGGTGGCACTTCTTGACCGCATTAACATAATCCTTAAATATCGACAGCTAGAAATAACCTGCTCTCAAGATTTTTTGGGCTGTAGAAAGCCTAGATAAATGACCACAACACGCCGCTCCATGGAAATCATTTAGTACAAGCTCAGCCTCCTCATGAGTTAAACAACAACGTAAAATGGAATCTACCCCATGATGGTACAATGTGTTATCCAATATGAGATAATTCTTGGATATGTGACATAATCGTAATCGTTCATCCCATGAAAGGTGAGTAGGGACATTCAAGGTTTGTAAATATATGATAATATCCCCATACCATGGATCCAAAGTTGAGATCAGGAAAATGTGCTCATCGACAAACATATCTTCACAAACTTCCTCCTCCTCTTTGCTTAGGAAATCAGATATAAGCTACGCAAAAAGAAACGATTTTTTTGATTTTGCCGAAACAAACTCGAGATCGAATTCTTGCAAGATGACAATCCACTTATTATAATTTCCCCCTATCATCCTTCTAGTGAGTATGAACTGAAATGGATTGACATGGACTACCACCAAGGTCTGGCGAAGGAGAATATCATGTCTCAATCTTTGAATCGCATGAACGGTAGCTAAGGAAAGATTCTCCACATGGGAATAATGGATCTCCGCATATATAAGGTTTTGGCTCAAATAATATATGACATGCTCCTGGAGCTCCTCATCCTCCTGAACCAAAACCATACCAATCGTCTCCATGGACGCGACCACATAAAGTAAAAAGTCACGGCTATAGTTGGGTGGACTAATCACTGGGGCCGATGCTAAGGCTCGCTTAAGTGCATCAAAGGACTCCTAGGCTTGCTCATCCCAGCAAAAGGTAGTGTCCTTCTTCAAAAGAAGCATAAAGCCTCTAGTCAAATTGGCAAAGTTAACGATGAATCTCTGTAAGAAGTTTGACATGCCTTGCAAACATTGAAGAAGTCTAATGTTTCTTAGGGAAGACAATTGAAGTATTGCCTCAACCTTCAAACGGTCGATTCTTATACCCTCCTTGGAGACAATGAACCCTAATAAGCGACCAGACTTCACACAAAAGACGCATTTATGAGGATTTAACCTGACTAAGTAATGGCGGAACCTTTCGAACACTAATCTCAAATGGTAGGAATGACGCATCCTATGACGAGAATGGGCAGCAAGGTCATCCAAAAAAACTTCAATAATCAATTTGAGATCATGGAAGATCAAGGTCATAGCCTGTTTAAAAGTGGCTCCGGTGTTTTTAAGGCTGAAAGTCATTTTTCGATATGCAAAGGTACCCTAAGGAAAAATAAAGGCAGTCTTATGTTGGTCCTCAGGTTTGATTTGTATTTGATTGTATCCAGAAAAGCCGTCCATAAAGGAAAATACCTCGCTTCTTGCACACTCATCCAAAATTTGATCAATAAATGGTGTGGGAAAGTTATCCTGAGGACAGGCACATTCAAGTCACGAAAATCAGTGCATTAAAGGATCGTTCCTTGTTTCTTATCAACCGGAATAGGATTTGAAACCCATTCCATCAAGGGAATGGGATAGATAAAACCGACATTCAACAAATTTTCTATCTCAACCTTAATCGTGGGTGTTTTCCTAGGATTCACCACATGCAAGCATTGTTGAACAGATTTAGCATTGGGATAAGTTTTAATTTCATGCTTAACAATGCGAGGGTTGATACCTTGCATTTCCTCGTATGACCAAGGAAATACATCATGAAATTTTTTAAACAGCTCGGTATACTTTTGAATCTCAGCATGGGAACATTCTGCCCCAATATAGACATTCTCAATCTTGCCAAGATCGCGGGAGATATTGATAGGAATGGTAGGAGATATATTCTCCATGTTTCCATCAGCCATCAGACCAGGAGAGCTTAACGGAAGCACGAGACTACCAATTCTCTCACTAAGAATCTCCCTAAAGTCTTCACACTCCAAATGGCCAAGCTTATGAAGGAAGTAATATCTATGATGTAACTCTTCCCAAGGTGGCTCAACTCCAGACATAGCTTCAATAACAGCTTCATCTGATGGAAAAACACTATCAAGGTAGTCATGTGTGTGAGAAGACTCAACTGCCCATGCAGGAAACACATATGGGTCCTCATCCTCCTTCCATGAAGAGAAAGGACTAGGCTCTACAACATATTCAATATTAGCTTGATATGCTATCGTAGTTGCAGGCAATGGCATGTCCGTTCCGATGGGCTCACCTAAAGGACTTGGTGTAGGAAGAATCCAAGGATCTTCCATATGAGTGGTGAGAAAAGACACCAAACGCAATGATGACGAAGCCTCACTAGAAGTAGACCTGATCATAAGAACAGGTGCAGGACAACTAAATGATCCCATAAGGGATGGGTACATGCCAACACCCACACTCCCAGTTGCCAGATGAGAGTGCACGAGAATCAGGACAGAAGCTCCTGAAGATGTGGTAACACACGGATTCTTGAATGACATTTGATCAATCGTAACTATATTCCCATTAAATGGAAAGCATACAACTCAAAATAGAGAAGAAGCTACAGCTTGCATACTGTACATACAATCCCTACCCAGTAACAGATTGTAGTCAAGGGGTGCATCAACCACCTCGACCTCTATTGCAATGGTCTTCCCTCCCAAACGAACCTTAAGAGAAGGAAGAATGTCGTGCGGCTGAAACATTCTACCATCAAACGCAGTCATCATGGTAGCATATTTAGACAACTCAAGGGAACCCAAACCATTCCAACACACCAAAGAGATCGCAGAAGCAGCAACGCCTTTATCAATCATAGTGCATTTGATGGTCTTGTTAAGACATTATACATGAACCAAGAGAGACACATAGTAAGGAAAGCGAGGCTGTAGTCCCTCGGTTTCAAATTTGATGACAGAGGAATAATTATCATCATTAACACCAAGAGCAGAAAGCAAAGGCTTCCTTTGTGAAGGAAAACTATGAAGTACTTCGAGTGCAGACATCGCACAAGGAGTGTGACCCAAATCCTCGACAACAGAATAGTACTGAATGGCTCGGGCATTAGGATTGTGCCCCGAATGCTTAAGGAATCCCTTAGGAATGTGAGGTGCAACTTCAAGTTTATCCATAGGCTTTTCAATATGCAAAGGACTCCCAGGTGGAGCAGGTTCCTTTCCAAGA
Organism: Pseudotsuga menziesii; assembly: GCA_001517045.1. NCBI lineage: Eukaryota > Viridiplantae > Streptophyta > Pinopsida > Pinales > Pinaceae > Pseudotsuga > Pseudotsuga menziesii. The sequence goes on along the minus strand of LPNX010038876.1, from coordinate 625,149 downwards.
TCTGGTTGTGACGAACCATAGTCCTTCACACAAGTCACAACCTTAGTAGCATGCACCATATTGATGAAACCATGACCATTTCTAGCTTCCGATGGATCTTGATATCCACCAGACTGATCATGGGTCCTCGAGTTCATATTTTGATTATGAGGTAAAGGGTTAGTCAGCACAGCTGGGCCCTATGCTATGAACCTTGAGGCTTCTTCTATCCAAGGGCACAAGTGAGTGAGGTGATCATCCTTACACAAGTTGCAAGGAAACTTAACCTTACGTTTAGGCTACTTATCCCCTCCATCATTTCGGGCATTCTTGTCATTAGAATTGGCATTTTCATTCCTATTCCCACCCTTACGATTGTTTTTACCCTTCTTCTTATTCCTTCCGGGTTGCTAGTTACCCTTTTGGTTTGACGATTGCACCGAAATCACACTCACCGTTTGGGTGGGTTGAGACAAAGTCGTGGCTTGTCCCGAGGTAGATTGGTTGATAGATAATTGACTCACCTGTTTCACAACTGAATCCACAGGTTTGGTACTCGTACAACCAACAATGAAATCGGTATGTGGTCCATGTTTGATCTTAGGGTCGAAACTAGAATGCGGAGCATTAGGAATGATCTCATATAACAAATCGGATTGAGCATAAATCAAATCCAATTCGTGTGCCCTAAAAATGGTTTGTTCCTCGTTCTAAACTCCGAATGTAGAAACATCCTTCTCTATATAAGGTAGTAACGATTTAGGAAACCATTCAAGGAGAAACTTCGGCGGTATGAAGGATTTAATCAATCTCTTCCATCTACGCCACTCTTGGATATGGTCCGAGATATGTGTGGCTTTGTCTTGCCGAAATGTTGACAAGATTTTCGTACCAACGTCGTAACGCACTGTTGGGCTATGGGTAGACCTAGGTTTTATCCTTTATCTTCGCACCAACAAAAGACCCACAGTGTTGGCCCTTTTGGCAACAACCTGCAAACAGGTTGCAGTCTCACCCGAAATAGCTATGGGATGCTGCAGAATCAGGTTTCTGCAAGCAGAAGAGGGATATTACTGTACCTTTATCCTTAACAAATATTAATCATACAACACAGAGCTTCGACAGTTACTTAAGTAGCTTTGTAGTTTAGATAAACATACAGTTAATTGCTTAACCCTTAACTGGGAATACACAGCAAAGTTATTAATTAACATTATATCTCACTTTATCATTCACCTACTTATCAAAAGCATAAAACTGAAGCAAAACAACAGAAACCACCATGACACAAGATATAGATGGTTCACCCCCAGTGTAAGGGCTACGTCCATAGAACTGCAGTAATATTCAACTTTTTACAAACACACAGTTCAAATATGCGCACTCAGCTGTAGATCTTCTCAGCAATCCTAAGCTATGCACTCAGCTGCACTACCTTTCTTCCTACACCCTCTATGCACTCAGCTACAGAGGCCGTCCATGCAATTAGCTGGTACTTAACCTTAAACCCTAAAACATATCTTTCTTCCTTCGCATCAAATCATCATACATTAAAAGTCTCAAAAACCTCACCTCACTCCTTTACATAAGTGCCTATTTATACAAGTGCACTATTACAATACCATGTGTTTAAACCATGGGATTAAAAACCATGAGTTCAAACCATGGGTTAATTACAAAAAGAGGGGCTTCGACCCCACCCCGACACCCGTAAGACTATTTTGTGCTGCAACTCCGCTTACAAGCTTCGCAATCAAAACCTCGGAGTTGCCAAAACTAAGGAACTTTAAGGTCGGAGCCCCAACAGGCCCCTAAGACTCACCAGTGGCCCGTCCTGGGACACTCTGCTTTAGCGTCGACACCATAAGTACCTCCAACACATCTTGATACCAGTTTCGACAGAGAATCGAATCTGTGACCTACAACAAAGTTTCTTCCACAACCTTCGACACTTCCAACAATCTGCTACAGCTCTCTGAGAACATCTTCATTATAGTCTAGTACCCAATTGCAACTGTTCTTGGTACTTAGACTCTTCCTCTTCATGCTACATCTGATCAGGGGGTATAGGCTTGTCCCTGTACTTCTTTAATCTACTTTCGTTCACCATGGAGGGTAAAGTTTCTCCATTCAATTTAACTAACTGAACTGTGCCACCATTAGTAACTTTCTGAACTATGTATGGTCCTTTCCAATGTGTCTTGAACTTACCTCAGAACTTCATGAATTTACTGTCATACAAGAGCACAAGATCACCAATCTGGAATTGCTTCTTCTTAATGTGTCTATCATGCCATGCTTTTTCTCTAGCTTTCTGCACTTGCTATTGGAAACCTGCAATGAATCTGTCTTCTTCTAGTTCTAGTATTTTTACCAACCTTTCATTCAACATAGCTGGATAATCCATCTCTGTGAAGGCAGATATTCTGAGGCTAGTAATGATGTATTCCATGGGCATAACTGCTTCTTGTCCATATACCAGCCTAAAAGGTGTATGTCCTATCAACTTCTTGCAAGTCGTTCTATAAGCCCATAATACTGCTAGAATTCTGAGATCCCAATCATTTATGTTAACATTCAAACCTTGGTCAGAGTGTGCTCAAGAATCTTGTTAAAGGCTTCGATAGTTCCATTTTCTTGAGGATGGTAGGCGGTACTCTTTTGATTATATACTTGAAATTATTCAGTCAATGCTTCAATAGTCTTATTCAGAAAATGTGATCCTTGATCACTCATAAGAATTCTAGGACATCCAAACCTTGACAAAATATTATCAAAGATGAACTTCGCAGCTATAGCAGCGCTACAGTCCTTGACTGGTTGAGATTTGGCCTAACAAGTAAGGTAATCAGTTGCTGTAATAATGTATCTTGCTCCAGATTTCTTTGCAGGGGGATTGATTGGTCCAACAAAATCAATATCCCATTGTCAAATGCTTGTAAAGTTACCTATAGAACCAGAGGCATCTCATCCCTCCTAGATGGTTTTCCTGTCCTTTGACAGATATCGCAGCTGTGGCAATACTCTCTTGCATCCTTATGAATCGTAGGCCACCACAATCCTGCTGTCAGAATCTTCTGTGTTGTAGCTTTTCCTGCATAATGACCTCCTGCTGCTCCAGAATGTGCCTCAGCCAGAATCAATGGATTTTCATGCTCCAAGACACATCTGTGCAGTATTTCATCTGGTCCCATCTTATATGGCTATCCTGCTATCAAGGTAAATTCAGCTGCTCTAACCACTAGCTACTTCTTCTGCTGTGTTGTCATCTCAGAGGGTGCGAAACCTGTAGACAAGTACTGAACAATATCCTAAAAATAGTCATCAACCATCTGGATGGAAAACAACTGGGCATCAGGGAGACCTTCGTCCAAATTAGTGGGTTCTTCTCCTGATTCGAGCCTCGACAAATGGTTATGCCCTAGGTTAAGTCTTCCTGGCTTAACTATGATCTCAAATTCATACTCCTGAAACAAAATCAGCCATCGACATATCCTTCCACCTAACACAGGCTTGTTAACCAAATACTTCAAAGCAGAATGGTCAGTGAACATCTTAAAATGAGATCCTAACAAATAATTTCGAAACTTTTGCAAGGCATAAACCATAGCTAGACCTTCTCGTTCTGTCGTAGTATAATTCTTTTCTACCATGGAAAATTTTCTACTTGCAAAAGCAATAGGGTGATCAATATTACCTTCACCTGGTTGAGCCAATACTACACCTAAAGCAATGCAAGATGCATCAACATGAACATGAAACTCCTTATTCCAGTCAGGGAATACTAGGATAGGGGCAGTTACCATCTTTTCCTTCAAAATGTCCAAGCTTTCCTGACATTCAGGTGTCCATTCAAACTTGATATCTTTCTTCAATTTCTTTTCCATAGGGGCTATAATCTGAGCATATCCTTTGATGAATTTCCTGTAATATCCAGTATGACCAAGCGTAGTGCAAAGTTGCTGAATAGACTTTGGAGGTGGCAAGTTCACAATAATGGCTATCTTCATAGGATCCATCATCAATCCTTGCTTGCATACAATGTGGCCTAGTAGAATTCCAAAAGGTGCACAAAAGATGCACTTCTTCAGGTTCAATGAAATCTGATGCTGTCTACACTTGTCTAGCATAAGTCTTAAACTGGCTATATGATCTTTCAATAAGCCAAAGATAGTCCAATCATCAAAGTAAACTTCTAATAATTTATGAATGAATTCCTTAAATGAAGATATGACTACTTTGGAAAACATAGCAGGTGCATTCTTCAATCCAAAAGGCATAACTATATACTGAAAAGATCCCATTTCGGTAGCAAAGGTTGTTTTATATCGATCCTCTGGAGAAATTCTGATCTGATGGTAACCTGAAAATCCATCAGTGAAAGAATACACTTCTTGACCTCTGACATTGTCTAAAACTTCATCTGTAAAGGGAGTATGGAACGGATCATGTAAACAGGCATCATTCAGCTTCCTCAGATCAACACAGATTCTGATTTCTCCCTTGGTCTTCTTTTCTTGCACCACCATAGGGCTGACCCATTTGGATTCTTTGATAGGCTCAATGATTCATGCAGCGAGCATCTTATCTAACTCTATCCTAAATTTTTCTTTATACTTATGATTCAGCCTATAAGGGAACTGCTTCACAGGCTTCACATCAGGTTTCAAAGGGATTTTTATCACTCCTATATCACCCATGATACCTTTCATTTCTGAAAACTTCGTCGAAAATAAATCCTAATACTCATGGAGGAGTTCAGTCACTTTGCTTACCATTTCTTCGTCCCAATAATCGCCAATGGTAGCGTACTTCACTAGTACAAGTGATCAATTTTGCCACGGCAAAAACGTGGCAATATCCACACTTATCCGTGGATATTGCCACGTCTAAGTGTTTTTTGCCGTGGTAAGTTTTTCGTCGCAATAGCGACGACCCCTAATTTGCCGTGGAAAAGTTCCACGGCACGCCGTCGCTGTATCCACGCTTAGCCGTCACTATATCCACGCTTTGTCGTCGCTGTAGCCACGCTTGGCCGTCGCTGTATCCACGCCCTGTATAAGTTTTAAAAAAAATGCAAAGTTCCACGGCATGCCGTCACTATAGTGACGCTCTGTATAGGTTTTAAAAATATATATATTTAGTAAGAATATATAGTAATTTTCATTGTCAACAAATATGCCCCATGAGGATTTTCGAAAGTGTGTACTAAGGCGTGAATCATATTGTGGGGAAGAGAGAATATACCCTTGCTATTGACATCTGCTCCATATTCTAGAAGAAGGTTGACACAATCATTAAATCCATTTGCTTTTGCAATGTGCTGATAACAAAAACAAAATAAAATACTAAGTGAATAATATTGTGGGAAATTTTTCTTTAAAAACTTTGCTCATTGTATAAATATTTTAGAGAAGCTCACAAGAACATGTTTCACAATATTTATATTCTTTAAATGCTTATGCATGTCTAGCAGCTTTGTTACAAATTATTGAGT
>LPNX010038876.1:593506-618074 GCA_001517045.1 Pseudotsuga menziesii | reverse complement strand
AATCTCAGTTGGGTGTTCTATCTTCTATGCTATTTGCCTCAGCTCAACTAAATCCATCTATGAATGATTTAACTGCAAGACAGTTGGTGCAGTACTGATTCAAACAAACCGATACTTATGAAGTACCTTTGAAGTACAACATATTATTGCATCCTTGTGATTCCAGAAGGCTTTGAATAAAATGTCAGCATTTACAGCTGTCTCTGTTTTCAAGAGGTCCAAACCAAAAAAACTTCTGCAACCATAATAAATGACAAAGTTTAAAAGAAAAGGGACAAAAGGACACGTCTGATTCGCACTAGTTGATTAAGAAAAATTAGTACCATACCTATATTTCTATACAATGTGATAAACCAATATTTTAGATTCCAAACTACAAACAGATGGATTTCTCCCTTTCTGTGAAGTTGTAGAAGCAGGCGTGATTAAAACTGCATCTTTTCTAATAAATTCAAGGACCCTTTGAGCATAATGGTGTGCCTTTACTGTCACAAGATCCCGTATTTGAGCCTCATACTTGAACTGAAATGCTACAGTTAATACAGATGAATAATATAAAACATCAGACTCTCCAGGTCCACCCTCTAGATGTGAGGTCAAATCTAGTGTTCGGGAGAGACAGCACTGATCCTGCAGTTACAACCAGATATCAGAATGTCCCAAGTTATGGAGTACAGAAGCATCTAAACCAAAATTCACAACGAAGAGAAGAGGATTACCTTGTAATTATTTATAGTTATAATACGAAATCCTAATGGGAGTAAAGGAAGCTCATCAGATAGTGAAGCATCAACCGGTGCAAACATAAGCTGTGCCCACCCACTGGCAGCTGTCCCACTTATGTTGTTGCATAGCTTTAAAAATCCATTGACGACATAAATTATATTAGCATTTACGGTATCCAAAGTCCTCAAACTATTACTGTGATTGCTTATCATCAAAATATAAGACCAATTCAATTTGCAAATTGAAATTGTTCATTGCAAACCTTGAGAAGGTAAAAACCATTCTATAAAAATACCTGAAGGATAAATGTTTCATTTGATTTAATGTCAGTCTCTTCTCCGGTACTCTCCAATTTTATCACTTCCAAGGACTATAAAATCAGAATACCAAATTGCAAGATCAATTAGAGATCTACCCATATGCCAGATTAAATAAATACCTTCTCAAGTCTAACTAGTGCCCACCTCATCCTGGTCAGCAGACTAGGTCAAAGGCAAGGAAACCTGCCTAAAACTACCATGGAATCCTGCAGTTTGTGTGTTTTGGCATAGCGATGCTTTATAATTGAAATTAAGTTCATAGTCCATCCATTCAGTTTGGTGTTCTCTCAGAAAATGGGCTAGCATTGTAGGAGAAACCTCTTGAGAACCAAAGAATATAAATTATTAATTACAGATAGTTCTCCTGTCAAGCTTATATCAAATACAACATAAAATTTTAAAATAAAGTTTTCACTAGGCCCTCAAAGTTTTCCAATATCTCCATATTCAATTCCAGTTATTCCACATACATCTTAGAATATCAAATATTTAACCCCCCCCATAATTCAGGCCCATTTTCATAAACTCCAGAAAATATCTCCTCAAGAGATTGTGTGGTTCATTTTCATTCTGAACTCTAAATTCTCAAATTTTCGGACACATCATGAAATCACTAAGGTTTTCAAGCCAAAACTTTCATAAACCATAACAGTAGCATATAAACTCAACAGTATGTTGTATGACCCATTATTCTGATAAAAGATCTATGCACTAGTGTGGACAAATTTAATTCTGGCATCTCTGTTGAAAGATATACCATTTCAACACCTTTATCCCTCCCCAAAAGAAATTGTCACTAATCCACATTCCACATGTCAGGCATGTAGATGCTGATGTCATGGAATACAGCCCAAGGCTTGCCACTTCAATAGATCAAGCTATCCTAGTCCTGCCCATGTGTATGGCACTCCACTCTGTCTACTAATTGTGACCAAAATATAATAATACAAATAAACTTTTTCAGCAAATCCTTGTTGTGATGCTGATGCCATTATCTAATGCAGAACTTTCATCAAAAGTGCCCTTAGATCATCTAAATGAATTACTACCACAAATCCTGTGAATCAAGTTCGGAATCATAAGAAGGCTTTCTGTCAATTACCAAAAGCTGTGAACTCACATCTATATGTCCAATAACACCTTTAAATCCATGTAACTTATTGTATACGGAAACACAATCCTAATTGTCTTCCCTTAACTCACCGAGTGTACAAGTGGTTCATGATATGCACAGTCCACTTCTTTACTTTCCACCATTCCCAAGACTTCCGTTGCTCTGGGTCAGTTGGTTGTCCCTCGGGAGGAACTGGCCTTTCCAGCATAGCTAAAAATAGGTCCATCCAAGCATTAAAGACATTGGGATCAAACAGTTGCTTAGGGACCTCTAGCTGCACAGCAATGTCATCAACCTTAATTCAACATCCAAATCAGATAAGCTATATTCAGATATAAATACAGAAGAGGCTTTCTGGGTGTTGAAAGTAACAGCTTGCATACATAAATGGACGACCAGAAGATTTTGCAGATGAGCTTGATCAGCTCTGCTATCTCTATCGTAGGGCTCGGAATTTGAACAAGGCGGTTGTAAATGTTAAGTAAAGGTGGGAAAGCCTCATCAATGATGAGATATACAGGAGTTCGCTCATCCTCTGACTTGAACCTTGACATACACAAAGAAGAGTATATATAAACTGTATTGAAAATTGAGACAAATACTTTGGATGCTGACAAACCTTTAATTAGTTTAGTATAAATAATGGAAGGTAATTATGAAAGCTAGAACAATACTTTGTATTGCAGCAGAATACTTACTCATACTTCCTTGAAAGAATTCTCAGCACATATAAAGCACCATATACTTGCTGATCTTGCAAATTACGCTTGACCCAGATAAGAAGGGCAGGCCAATGCTCTGGATAGTCTGCATTAATAATAGTTTCAATGCACTCCCCAAGCTGCACTCTGCATAAAGATAGAAAATGTAAATTAACTATTATAGACACTTCTAACAGATCAAAAGTTGAGTAAAATTTATAGTGCAAGATTCAAGGCCCCACAGACAGCATAGACTACATCTGAAGAGAAGATACAAAAAGCATGATGCTACAAACGATCTTTTGAAGTAGGGCACAAATAAAAGTAAATGTGAATCTGCTACTGTTTCAAACAAGAAGTATCTCATCAAAAAAATCATTTATAGAATGGACATTTGGGCATGCACCCATGATATGTGAGCAAGTAAATTGAGTAGCAGTTTTTAAGCTAAAATATTGGCTTCAAGCAAGCTTGAGCTTTAAATTTCTTGATACATAAAATACTTCTGAAGCTGATGCCATCAGATGTTCCAAGCATATATATACTTAATCTCCATGTCAAAATGCCAAAATGTGAAACAAGCATTTCATCTGCAGGTGAATGTCAATGTTTATAAATGTTAATGAACACAGAAGTATAGTTTGCACATAGTACTACAAGGATTTATGGGGAGAACACCTTCTTGGCTTATAAAAACCGCACTGCAAAACAAATTCTATGTTTTACTAAATGAGGTTAACGATTACAGAGCTCTATGTCTCAGATTCACAATGGGTACTCTCTCGCAAGTAAATCTGGTTACTGTGAGTTTAAAAGCCAGGATCCACACACAGTAAGGAATCTTCAAGCATAAAAATAGTAAATATATTTTGTGATTCAAAAAATAGACATAGAAAATTATGATATTGGAATTTCTTTTATAATTCAGGTCTAACTGTGATTGTTTTTCATAAAAATCTCGATGTATGTATCTGCATATATTGGAAGACTTTACTGATGAGAGAACAATAGAAAATGATGCTTTTCTTATAAACAGGCTTGTGTGCTTATTTTCAAAAAAAGAAGAGTTTGACATCGCATAAAAATCCTTGACCTCTATGTGAGCTATAGATATTGGTAACATCTGGAAAACTTATTACTTCATTTGAACCAGGACAACATTAAATTGTATGGATCAAAACAGAACGGCTATAAATTGAATGCACAGATCAGCAATTTGCATGCGTATTCATAGTTTTGGCTCACAATGATCTGCTAGTTGAGATTCAGTGCACAAACTGGTTGAGCAGAGAGAAGAATGAGATTCAATAACAGCAATATTTACTCTCAGAACAACATTTATGAGATCCCATAAACTAGTCGAGAGGAAAATTGAGATTTAGTCCATTTATGCACAGAACAACACACCTCTAACCTTCATGGGATTTTTCAAAAGAGAATGTATTTTTGGGATCTGCGTGTTAGGCACATCAAGGCCGCTGGATACATTTCCCAGACAGATCTGTGTCATTCCAAATTAGGTAGGCATTTCCAGGCGGATCGAATGCAGGGATCCACAGTTCTACCTTTTCTGCCAAGAGGCTCCGGCATCACAGTCTCACACATATCATATATGTATTCATAACATGTTTGGAACTGCCATTGTCTGAAATATAATATAAATGACAGAGCATAGAAACCCAAGACATGCAGAATATTAGTTTTTTTTAACTTCACATCTCACTATTGCAATGGAATCTGATTTGTGACAACCAACAAACTTGAAATGGACTTCTTCAGGTAACAAATAGTATTTAATTTCCAGATCCTTACAAACTGATCACTAACATCAAAAGGATAATGAACACAAATGCAATTGCTTGAAAGTCAATTGGGTCTAGCCAAAGTGGTTGTAGGATAGAGTGTTATTCTCTCACCCAAGTTTTATTTACTCTATATCAATTGGGCAGGTTGAACTAAAATACCAACAAAAAAAAGAACTGAAATCTATTTAGGAAGAAACAATTGGGAAAATGGAACTAAAATACCTACAAAATGTTCCAAACATTGAAACAAATGAAAGATTAAATGAGCTACATTGAGATCCAATCCTTACAGCACACTAATATTTCAATTCAGGTACAATCAACTCCACAGCATCATCCACATCTGGATAGAAAAGAAAATTGCTAAAGGGATCTGTGGCCAATGCTGAGTTTAGATAGTAGATTTTCTCATTGCCATACTACAGAAAAATTGTTGTCAGAATTCATTTATTCAACAATCATCTCAAACAAAATGTAGTACTCATTAGTAGCAACCTAATTAGGCAAGAAGAGATTCATTTCATTGATATTTACTGCTCTTGGTCCATGAATATTCTTCAGAATACACATAGGAAAGATATAATTGTGGCATTGCCTTAAGCGACAAACGAAATACAACAAAATGTTGTTTACTGTTTACAATCTTCCCCTACCTGAACACTGATCACCAACATCAAAAGGATAATGAACACAAATGCAATTGCTTGAAAGTCAATTGGGTCTAGCCAAAGTGGTTGTAGGATAGAGTGTTATTCTCTCACCCAAGTTCTATTATTGTGAGTGGCACGTTGAGCTAATAATGAGTATATTCTTGTGCCCTGACAAATCTGGGGTTTACCCGAGGTACCATTCTCGAAATAAAGGAAAATCCCTTTCCCTAGTGAAGTCTTCCAGCTGAGATGATACAAGTACAATAAAGTGGATAGCAAAAAAATGACCATTATGCAAATCTTAAAACAAAACGAATGGGCCAGTGACTTCCATTCACCCAAAAATAAAGTCAAAAACATGTTTCAAAATAGTTGAGGTTAACGAATTGCTTGCAAGTCTCCAACCAAAACTATGTTTGTTGCCGACAAACTCCTAGGAATTGACATCGTAACAATCCCAAAGTTCGAAATAAAAAACAGTAGGCTGCCCAACAAGCTCTGCAGAACATTCATGTCAAAACATTATACACTTGTATCACCAAATTCATGGAAGCAGAACTGAGAAAACTACAAAAACAAAGTTAAAAACGCATACCACCCAATCCAAATAAGGACTCACAGATAGTTATTATTGCTAGGCATTTACAGAGGTCGGGGCTGACCATGGCGGGACCTCCAAGTAGATGGAAATGGGGCCAATGGTTAAACCCTAGCTCGCAAAGGCCTAACAAGGCATCCCAAGGTTAAACCCTAACCAGCAAAGGCCTAACAAGGCATCCCAAGGTTAAACCCTAACCAGCAAAGGCCTAACAAGGCATCCCACCAAGCTCTCTTAAATTAGAGTAAAATTACTGACACAGAATGAAATTGAAAACTGGCTAAATATCCTAAAGTAGCTTAAGTATCTCGGGAGCTACCTTGTCGGAGCAGTAAACTCTATGATTTACTGAATTTTAACCTGCTTCCTTAGAAATATTACCAAGGAAAGATATACAAAATGAACAAAGTCTAGTTAGAAGCTTATCTCAATTTGCAAATGGGATTGTTTATGAGAAATCAAGGCAGTAGGCATGTCAAACCACCCACCAGGGTTAAATTCTCTAAAGGCACCGACAAGTGTTTGGGCCAAGTACAAGTCTTAGCTTTTTTTGATGGAAAAGTACCTTCCTATCTCAGCCACTTATAGCTGAATTGAAGTGCTTGTGAGTAATGGTATGCCCTTCAACAGCGATTTCGCCCATAAAAATGGCCTCCTTTGGACATATTTGGGCCAATTTTAATGCCTCTAGACTTTAAAGTTTAAAGAAGCACTTTCAGAAAGAAAAAGTTTATCTCATTTATCTACATCAGTAAAGCATTTTCTTCAAGGCTAATGGCTACTACAAAGTAGCCCTCTATGATGTGAAGCTAATATATCTGAGTTCATTAAAATAGTGTTACAAAATTTTCCCTTCACCATCTAATGCAATTGCAAACCCTAAGAATTTCGCCTTACAGTACTCTGCGAGCTTTTCTAAACTATGGGCTTCTTCTGAAAAGTTCAAAGAAACTCAGTAGGCCCCAAATGACTATATTAAACTAATATGATTTAATGTGAGGGCTCCTTCCATGCAACACTAGAAGCTTAAAACATATTTAATCAATAAGCTCGCCAGAAGTCTTAGCTCCTTAAGAAGCTTGAGAACCAAATAACAAGATAAAAAACTTCAAATGGTGTCCACTATACCAAAATAAGTCGTGTAACAGAGAAAGACACGGTAAGAAAGCACGCCCGTGTCACATTGGTCCAAACGATGAAGGTTAGAGTATTCCCTTATACGATGAGGTCACGAGGACGAATCTCAGGGGAGAAATGCTCATGTTGTGAGACTGTAATAGCACAATAACAAAATGAGTTCCATACCATGAGATTGGGCCCGAACTGCAACAGGACCATTGGAATTGTGCTGAGACGTATTTGAGGTCTCCCCATATTTAAATATAATGAAGAAAGCTTGGTTTCCCCACCTCGAACTCTTCCTCCCTCTGATTCCTCCTCCTCGTCCATTAATCCACCCGCCCACGAAAACAAAAACAAAAAGAAGATCGAACCTCTTATTTGTAGAAAGTCAATAAAAGATAGTGCCGTCGCTATATCGACGGTCAGGCGTGGATATAGCGACGAAAGTCGGGGCTCCTTAAAAAAAATTGTAAAAATGCATAATTTACCCTTGATTTTTCCACGAAAGTAAACAAACGTGGAAAACTAACGTGGAAAAATCTGCCTGTATGTACTAGTGTTAGGCATTTCTTCAGATCCAATGTTTACTTTCCTTGTCTTCAAGGGCTGAGTTACTTCAAATGCTTCGATTACTGGTCCATGTACTTCGCAGTGTCCTTTTGACTCAGGGATATTAATGTTGCGTGGGTCATCGTCTTCATCAATGGTGAGGTTATAACATTCTATTGCATTAGCTTCTTGTTCCTTCCAATCAGGTTGGTACTTGGCTATGTCTTTATCATCAAACACCTTAGTATTGATCTGCCTAACAACTACGTCTAAAGTAGGGAAAACCTCATTAATAGAAAATGTAAGCACAAAAATATCAACAAGACTATCCGAACTTACAGTACCATGGCGAAGCTCCACCTCTGCATACCAATTCTTTGCGACAGGTTCCAGGGTGTGTACAAACCTATGTACCCATTCTTTAGAAGGTACACGCTTCCATGCTTCATAACAATGCTCCAAGTGTTCATGAGGGCTAGTCTTACCATCAAATCTGCTTCGTACCTCCTGAGTTTTCTCTATGAATCTCAGGTGAAGAAACTTTTGACAAGCTTCCCAATTATGAGTATACTTCTTATGACCATTCCACCATCTGGCAGCTATGGCTTTGAATATTGAATCTAGAGTCTCCATTTTTTGTGAATCTGGTACCTGCTCTGAAAATTGCACAATAAAATCTGCTGGGTTTGTCAAGCCATCAAAAATAGGTAAGGCTCTTATCTGTGAGCTAAGCCATCTGAGAGAATTGGTCATTATTGCACATCGATGTCCATGGATCTCATATAGTCTATTCTACCAGTTTTCTAGGCCATCATCTGAATTAGTCATGCAAGAACTGTCATACTGCCAATCCATTATACCTTCAGTAGTAGGGTTAATATAGTCTTCTTCTTTAGCTGTGATGTTGTAAATATGATCTAAGACATCCTAATCTTCATCTATGACTATCTCTGTATACCTTTCTCCTTGAGAAGGGTCCAATGGTACTATGACTCTCAAGCCTTTTCCTTCAAAAGTCATCTGTCTAGTCTTAAGGTTGATGACTGCATCATTTTCTATTGCCCATTCAATTCCTAGCAAGGCTGGATAGGGGTTGCTATCATCAATTATTTTGATGACTTCAAAATCTTCTAGGGTACTGACTCCATCAATATCCACTGGTACACTTAGGAATCTTCCCAAGGGCACAATATTCTGCTAATTAGCTAATCTCAACTGTATAGGGGACCACTCAAGCTTAGGTTTTCCCATTTGTTCCCAAGTCTTCCTAGTTAGGACATTTACTTCTGATCCCAGGTCTAAAATAATATCAGTCATGTCATAATCTCCTATCTTAGCATGCAATCTCATTTCTCTTCCAGTTCTTCTAACTCTGACATTTTTTCCATTATCAGAGCTTTGCTGAGATTCACAAGACTAAATAAATTTATGTAACTCGTTCAAAGCATTCTTGTTTCTTAATAGCTTCATACAACTCTGCAAAAATGATGCTAGTGTACTTACTTGATCCAGCGAAGCTTCTTGAGACTGTAACTGCTATTGATGCTGTTGCGTAGTTGCTACTAATGTTTTGGGATCAACAAAGTCTTTCTTGGCTTCCATAAATGTTTCTTTTTCTTTTCCAACATCAAAGGCTGGAATTTTCTCTGGGGTCTTGTGGACCCAAGCCTCGACAAATTGTTTCTCTGTATTCTGCACTTGCGTCGTGGCTCCACTCCTTGTAACAACATTGAGAGCTGGGGCCAGTCGTTTCTCTACTGCAATCATCTGAACATTCTGAGTAGGAGCACCATTTCTTTCTTGTATCATAGGTATCAACTGTGGAAATTGCTCAATCACATGATCGACTGCTCTGCAATATCGACATGTCATAGTTGGGTTCTAACAGTCTGTAGCTACATGGCATGCCTGATTACAGTTATAGCATATAACCTGGCTTCGCCCTCATCCAGACATACCACCATGACCTCTGAAAGTACCTCGACCTGGGTTACCACCACGGTAGCCATATCCATCATTGCCTTGTCCCTCGTTTTGTACCCTATAAGCATCATAGGTTCGCTCTCTCATGAGATCAAATCTACGACATTCATCTTCATTGTTTACTACTGACTTACAGAACTTGCAGTAGGGATTCTTAGGTACTTCAACATATCTTTGTAGTAGATAGAAATCTTCAGGTCGATGCTGGCCAGTTGTTTGACAGATCTCACAATAGAGAACAACAGGGTTAAACGGGTTTGGTGCACCAGTATTCAGGTAATTTCTTAGTGCAAGGCACTGTTCTTTGTCATGACCTTCTGTCTTGCATCGCATACACCAAACCTCTTCTCGAATGGCTTTCCCTTTTTTAATGTCGCGTAGCTCCAAGGCCATTTCTGCCAACTGCGCCTGTATCTGGGCTATGCCAGAATTATCTCCGATAGGATCTGTTTCCAGTTTCATGGCAATTTCCAACGCTTCTTGCTGATCGACAACCTTCTGTTGCATAAGTGGAGTCCTGATATGCGGCAACAGTGCTGCAATGAACCATTCTTTATGTTTCTCTAGTCCAATAGTGAAGCTAACTTGATCCAGTAGAACCTTGAACCTCTGATCAAAGTCCCAAACTAATTCACCTCGTTTCTGCTAAATTTCCTTTAGTTCGGTTATAGACTGCGACTCTGATTTAGGCTTCTTAAATTCTTTAATCATGGATTTTTTAATATCGGCCAAGACATAGTTCTAGGTCCTGGAAAACTTCATGAAGCAGGTCAAATCTCGATCTCTAAAGGATGTGATCAGCTGCGCTATTCTTGTATTCTAATCCATAATGTTCTTAGCGGTCCAAACAGCTTCGCATAAGAACCAAAACTTCTCTGGTCCAATTCCTCTAAAGACTGGGAGCTTGATATCATCATTTACATGGGCCATAGCGGATCGAGGGGGGGGGGGGAGTAGGAAAACTGGTAAAAGGGGGGGGACTCACTGAGGTAGAGTGACCTACAATAGGACTACTCGGGCTAGGGTTACTTTCAGACTACGACGGGTTCTCAGGGATGACAGATCTTCGTTGCGGGGTGATAGGAGGGTTTCTAACAAAAGGTTTTTTTTAGATTCAGACTCTTCTGGGCTTAAAGGGGTATAATTGGTATTCTGGCCTAGGGTAAAGGATCCAAAATTTCTCTTATATATTTTATCTCTTCCAAGCAAACCACTTTGCTCGTTGAAGGAACTTTCACTTTCAAACATAGGTTAGTAGCACTAATTCTAGCAATCTGATTCAATAAGCAGTATGCATTTTTCAGCCAAGAGCATTTTAATTTTTAGAATAAGTGAGTTCAAGTACTTACCCCTTAGTCCTTTGAATAACTGTCTCTCTGCTTTGCTGAAAGAAGTATCTGTGTCGATGGTGAACTCTGTCACAAATGCTTCAAGGGTTCACATTGTCCAGAAGTCAACACCTCTAGATACTGCGTTGTTCACTCTTTTCAATAGGTTAATTATTTCTGGGGTCCAGGAAGGAGACTGATCTTCTTGGAAGTTTGTCCTTCTTTCTTTCAACCTGGATAACCACTGGTGCAATTCTATTTGGATACTACCAAAGAAAATTTCATAAATATAAGCAAAAACGTACCTTTGCAAGAAGTCGTCGGATCTACGACAAGGATCCTTATTTTCTTGTTCTGCAAATTTCATATAGGTATCTTTGATCCAGTCACCGATTTATTTTACTGGGGGCCTCCAAAATATATCCCTAGAGGTACGATGTAAATCCCTCTTGAGAAGATACTATTCAACCGTCAACGGAACCAATTTGTTGGGCTATGGGCAGACTCAGTTTTTATCTTTTTATCTTTGCACCAACAAAAGACCCACAGTGTTGGCCCTTTCGACAAAAACTTGGGAACAGGTTGCAGTCTCACCCGAAACAGCTATGGGGTGCCGTAGAATCAGGTTTATGCAAGCAGAAGAGGGATATTACTGTACCTTTAGCCTTAACAAATATTAATCATACAGCACAGAGCTTCGACAATTACTTAAGTAGCTTCGCAGTTTAGAGAAACAGACAATTACTTGCTTAACTCTTAACTGGGAATTCATAGTGAAGTTATTACTTAACAGTATATCTCACTTTATCATTCACCTACTTATCAAAAGCATAAAACCGAAAAAAAACAACAGAAACCACCACGACATAAGATATATGTGGTTCACCCATAGTGTAAGGGCTACATCCACAGAACTGCGGTAATATTCAACTTTTTACAAACACACAGTTCTAATTTGCGGACTCAGCTGCAGATATTCTCAGAAATCCTAAGCTATGCACTCAGCTAAAGCACCTTTCTTCCTACACCCTCTGTGCACTCAGCTGCAGAGGTCGTCCACGCACTCAGTTGGGACTCAACCTTAAACCCTAAAACAGGTCTTTCTTCCTTCGCATCAAATCATCATACATTAAAAGTCTCAAAAGCCTCACCTCACTCCTTTACATAAGTGCCTATTTATATAAGTGAACTATTACAATACCATGTGTTTAAACCATGGGCTTAAAAACCATGAGTTCAAACCATGGGTTAGTTACAAAAAGAGGGGCTTCGACCCAACCCCGACACCCGTAAGACTATTTTGTGCTGCAACTCCACTTACAAGCTTTGCATCAAAACCCTGGAGTTTCCAAAACTAAGGACCTTTAAGGTCGGAGCCCCAACACGCACTGGTAGCTGGAAGTGGTTGAGAAAATTCATAGCTAGGTCATTAAACAAAACGAATGCCCCCCTAGGTAACTATATGTACCATTTCGCTGCAGGCCTTGTAAGGGTGCGTTGAAATAGCCTTAAACGGATCAAATCTTCATGTAAGGAATTTGAAGAGCACCAAAGGTGAAATGTAGTGACATGTTCACTAGGATCTTCTCATGGTTTGCCCTCAAATTTGGGAATGTCTGAGGGAAGCTTATTAGGGAAAACCGGCCAAGCCGGGTCATGAGAGACTGGATTGTTTGTTAGTCTCAACAAGTCTGACAAATTTAACATTACGAGAAAAGGGAGCCTAGGTTGAACATGTCTATGAGACGCTCCCTGATAATTTTGGTTCACATAGGACTGATTATCGTAACCACCATGGCCATGGCCATAGTATCCTCTTCCTGTTTGACCTGTGTAGGGTGGCATGGAAGCACCATAATGTGGTCTACCTTGACTATTTGGGGCTACAAAGCCATAATTCGAGGAGTAAGCGGGTTGTTGATACCTGTACCCATAAGGTGAATAAATCTATGCATATTGTAGTCCATAATATGGTCCATAATAAATCCCATGAGATGTTCCATGAGAAACTCCATAGGTAGGAATAGACATTCCAAAAGTAGGAATATGACCTCCAGAAGTAGGAATACAACCTCCCAAGACAACATGAGGTACCTGACTCTAAGACACAACTACACAAGTAGAATCAGTACGCACATGACTCATAGCAACATTCTAGCCTGAAGGACCACGCGAATGATGGGGAGGAATATCATTCAAAGAACTAGGAATAGAGGACGAAGGGACATGTGAAACTATGTAAGTGGTATCCCCTACCGTCAATCGTCTTGGTTTTGGTATCTAAATAGGACTACTAACACCAGGTCTAGCACGAACATGAGATGTAGCCTCCACTGCCAAGATGAAGGGTGCAATGTGACTCATGCTCCCAAATATCTCTGCATGGAAAGGAATGGGAATGCCCCAGGCATAGTGCTAGGATCAAATTCCAAATCGACATGATGTGTCAGATCATGTGTAGGGATACCAGACATGTCATAACTAACATAACTAGTGCTCACAGGTTCATGATGATTCTCATCGCCCGACATCCAATAGCGGCGACCTGTGAATGAGGGATCATACCTCGAGTGCATAGGTATATCATGTGAAGGATCGAACCTAGAGTGTGTAGGTATATCAGGTGAAGGATCATACATAGGAATATGATCTTCTTCCCCAACCTCTTGAGGTGGAGAATGTAGCGTCCCCAACCCTCCTACCGGAGAAAAGGACGCTACCATGGCGTTAACCATCCGGGTCACTAGCCCCATGAACATGTGCCTTCATAAATAAAAATGCTGAAGCAGAATGCATTGAAGTAGACATGCACAGATGCAATTATTTATCATACACAGTGGAAGAAACATACATTCATACAAGCATTCATTCAGCATGTTCATCATAATCATTAACAGGAAATATGATTGCAGAAGTAAAATGGACAAGATCACTTATCTTATGAAGAACTCGTTCCGTAACTAGCTACATTGCTGCAACATTCCACCCAACCATAGGCTAGCGTGCTCCTTAATCTCTTAGAAATGCTGCCACCCCCAAGTTGGGCATGATTCTCTAAGGAATAAGGGAACAAGCAAGCTTACACATAGCCAAGGATACACAAAACACAACCAAGCCAACACTGTTGGGTTTCTTAGGCCATCAAAAAGACAGCCAAGCCAACATGGTCAGGTTTATCAGGCCATCCAGGAGTTGGGAAAGGCTAAATGCTAAGTTGGTGAGCCCATTACAGAGCTAGGAACACCTACACCAGAACTAGCCTGGCTTCTAAGACACCCACACACACCCAACACAAGGAATCAGTCCCTTCTCTGCTACACAGTCCCTCAGGCCTTGCATTCCCTTCCAGTGCTATTCATGGGTTGTGGAGAAGAAATCCAACCCTCTAGCTCTGTCTGTGTGGTTTCCAAACACACCATCTTTATCAAGCAAACCAAGCCCCAATCCCTGCTCTGAATACAGTCCAAATACCAACCATTGCACACATGCAATCAATCATCTATTACAGCTTAATAGGAAAAACAACTCCTAAGTCATTCTTGGCCCTATCGTGGCCAAAACGACTCCCAAACGAATTACAACAGTCCCAAATGCAACAACAAATACAATCACAACATGAGGAAAAACAATAGTCTGTCCTAGACAACTAAGCAAGCGGAGAAGAATTACACAGACTGCAACACAGTCCCCGAGCGTAAATGGCCCTCCACAAGAACAATCATGGGTGACAGTGACCAAACGGCTCCCAGCTTGCTGCGTGAGTAAAAAAAACGCAGAACACAGAGCATGAGAGAAGATTTACACCCAATTCCAAATGCAGGTCGAGAACACACCCGATTCCTCGCTGGGGAACAATGGGAATGACAGTGGAGATGACTCCTCACTCCTGGCTGCATGAGACCAAAGTAGGAAGGAATCCTGTGCGTGAGAGAGAACAAGAATTCAGCTCCTGCGTGAGGATGAACAACTCTGCCTCTGCGCGTGGATGACAAACAATGGTGAGAATGTGTAGTGGTCCTTCCTTTGCCCAACATGAGGTTCAATCCGCTGGTGGAGTGTGCGTGTGAGAAAGGATTGACAGTCCTGCCACACTCCACTCCCATCCATAACTACCCCAACTAATAGCACTGGTTTTCAATGGTAGTGGTTGGATAAAACAAAGGAAGGTGACACATGGATTTTCCCCCCCATTGGCCAAGGTTTGACATTCCCTCACCCTTATCCTTGTGAAAATCATGCCCCTTCTCAATTTAGTTGCTGCAAACGTAGCTGGTCAGGTTATTTAATTTAAGATTCATATTTACATGATGACAAAAATCAATATGTATGCCACATGCCCCAATATACCATCGGTGACAATTTAAATCCGAAACATAGCATAACCAATTAATGGTGGGGCCTTGGCCTTTAGCTCCTCACCATGATTATTTACAATATATACATCATGTACATCTAATGCAACGGGGTCAAAACCGGGGTGTTACATTACCCTCCCCCTTCAATAGCATTGTCCTCAGTGCTTTACAAAATTTGAACAAAATGCTGTACTGGTATCGCCCCAGTGTTTCGTAAAATTGAACAAAAATGGATGTTCCAATTGCATGGAATCCTCCAGCTCCCATGTAGCCTCTTTAGGTCCGTAGTGCTCCTATTGCACCTTTACTTGCCCTACGGCCCGGTTCTAGAGCATTGTGACCTTCTTGTCGAGGATGCACATTGGCTCGGTTTGGAACTCTCCATCGGGTTCCACCTGAATCCAATACCAATTTATCACATGGTTAGGATCATGTACATATCTCTTAAGCAAAGAAACATGAAAAACATTATGAGCCCTAGTGCTAGCAGGAAATGCAAGCCTATATGCAACTGGCCCTATTCTTTCAAGCACTTCAAACGACCCACAGTATCTAGGTGACAACTTGGCACAAATTTCAAGCTTCAAGGAACTCTTCTTTGCCCTCACTATGAGGTAAACCGGATCCCCAACACTGAACTCTCTGTTCACCCTATGCTTATCCGCATAGATTTTCTGTCTGTCCTACGCTGCTTTCAGATTCTGCCTGATCCTTACAACCTCTTGCTCCATTTCCTTGAGTAATTCTGGTCCAAGAACAATCCTGTTCACTGGATTATCCCAAGTCACAAGTGTCCTACACCTTCTTCCATACAAAGCTTCATATGGACTCATCCCCAAGGATGCATGATGTCCATTGTTATAAGCAAAATCTACCAAGTGCAAGTAATCTTCCCACTTGGTTGGTTTGTCCATTATGTACATGCGAAGCATATGTTCAAGCACCTGATTAACTCTCTCTGTCTGAGGATGGTATGCAGTGCTGAAGTTAAGCTTTGTAACCAAATCTACAAACAACCCCTTCCAAAAGTTGGAAGTGAACTTGACATCATGGTCAGAGACTATTGCCTTCGGCAATCCATGCAATTTGAAAATATCCTTCATGAAGTTCTTTGCAATGTCATCAGTTTTATGCGTAGACTTAACCGGTATAAAATGTGATTCCTTAGTCAACCTGTCTACCACAACCATGATCGAATCATGTTGTTTCCAAGTCATCAACAATCCTGTAATAAAATCCATGGAAATAACTTCCCATTTCCATTCCGGAACTTGCAAAGGCTGCAGCAAACCAGCAGGGTGTTGATGCTCAACCTTTACCTGTTGACATTTCATACACCTTGAAATGTATTCAGCCATGTCCTTTTTCATTCTTGGCCAAAAGTACTGCTTTCTAGCTGTAGCAATTGTCTTCTGATATCCTCGGTGGCTAGAATATGGAGCTTGATGGATTTCATCCATAACAACTCTCCTCAAATCTGCTACATCTGGAATATAAATTCTACCTTTATAAGTGAGAAGTCCATCTTCTTCCATTTTATATCCCTCATACCTCTTCTCAAGACTTTCCTGATGCAACTTGTCTTTCACTTGCTCATACAATTCATCTCCAGCAGCATGACTAACAATATGCTGCCTCAAATCTGATTGGCAAATACTAAGAGATGCCACATGCATTTCTTGCACCTTCCTGCTGAGTGCATCAGCTACCTTATTTTCGTTTCCCTTTATGTGCTTGATTTCAAAATCAAATTCACATAAAAACTCCAGCCATCTTGCTTGCCTAGCATTCAGAGTAGGCTGATTAAACAAATACTTCAATCCATAGTGATCTGTTCTAAGCTCAAATCTCCTACCCATCAAGTAATGCCTCCACATTTTGAGAGCATGTACTATGGCCGCAAGCTCTAGATCATGAGTGGCATAGTTCTTCTCATGCTCCTTCAGCTTTCTTGACTCATAACATATCACATGGTTGTCTTGCATAAGGACTCCTCCAAGCCCTTGTCTGCATGCATTGGTACACACCACAAAATCTCTCTCTGGATCTGCTACTTTCAATACTGGTGCACTGGTGAGAAGATTCTTCAACTACTGGAAGCCTTCTTCACACCTCAATGTCCATTCAAACTTCATCCCCTTCTTCTGCAAAGAAGTGATGGCATGTGCAACTTTGGAGAATCCCTCAATGAACCTCCTGTAGTATCTTGCAAGTCCCATAAAAGATCTTACATCTGTCACATTTCTTGGAGTAGGCCAATTCATAATGGCTTCAATCTTTTCAAGGTCCATAGATATACCCTCCTCTGAGATAATGTGACCCAAATACTGAATTCTATCTCTATAGAAGTCACACTTGCTCAGTTTTGCATACAGTTGATGCTCCCTGAGCAATTGCAATGTCAACCTCAAATGCTCTTCATGTTCTTCCTCATTCTTAGAATAAACAAGAATGTCATCAAGGAAAACAAGAACAAACTTGTCCAAATACCTTCTGAAGACACTATTCATAAGGCACATAAATGTAGCTGGTGCATTTGTGAGACCAAATGGTACCACTACAAACTCATAATGTCCATACCTTGTTCTGAAGGCTATCTTATGAATGTCTTCATCCTTTATTCTCACCTGATGGTAACCAGACCTCAAGTCAATCTTAGAAAATACCTTTTCTCCTCTCATTTGATCAAAGAGGTCATCAATCCTAGGCAAAGGATATTTATTCTTCACAGTAACCTTCTTCAACTATCTGTAATCGATACATAACCTGAGTGTACCATATTTCTTCTTTACAAATAGAACTGGTGCTCCCCAAGGAGACACACTCGGTCGGATATACTTCTTTTCCAACAACTCTTGCAGTTGCATCTTCAACTCTAGCATCTCTGGTGTACTCATCCTGTAGGGTGCCTTGCACACTGGTGTTGCTCTTGGCACAAGTTCAATAGTGAAATCAATGTCCCTCTTTGGAGGAAGCCCTGGAATCTCATCAGGAAACACGTTCCTAAATTCCTGTAACACCTGATAGTCCTCCAACCTCAGAGTTTCATCTCTTGTTGCCTCCAAAATCTGAGCTGCATACAACTAGAAACCCTTCCTACAGAACTTCTTTAACTGCATTGCTGAAACTTGCCTTACTGAAATCACCTTTGGAATACCCTTCACAACTACTAGGCTCCCTTCTTCATCCATGCATTTGAAAGTCTTATTGTAACAATCAAGCTTCACCCTGTGAGCTTCTAACCAATCCATTCCAATGAGAACATCATAGGAACCAAGCGGTAGAACATTCAGATCTACACAAGCAACCAATCCATCCATGACCAATGGACATTTCTCTACCACCTCACTGACCTTTCTCTTAGTTCCAGTGGCTAGCTGAACTAACCAAGACTTCCTATGCTTTATTTTCTTAAAAGCACAAATCTCCACTACCCTAGGAGTAATGTAACTGTGAGTAGAAACAAGGTCAATCAAAATAGAAATAGATGGCTCAAAAATCTTACCTGCTACTTCAACCACAGTTGACTGGTGATCTTCCTGGCGGTCCTCCAGTGCTGCATAAATCCTAGGGATTGCCCTTGATACTTGACCCATTGTTTCTGCTTCTTGAATGTTATAAGCTGGCCTTGCACTCTCATTCTCGAGTTGGCAATTTCTGTGCATGTGGGGTCCTCCACATTTCCAACATTGAAGTGGTCCTCTATTCTGTTGTGGATCCTTAGGCTTTTCTCCTGTAATTCCAACTGGTTTACTCGCAGCTTGAGATGGTTGCTTTTGCTGATTCCTGAAGTTAGGAGGTTTGAAACCTTTCTTTATCTGGTCAAACTTCTCATTCTTCTTGTCTTTCCATGCCTTATGGTAATCCAGCTTACCTTTGCTTTGCTCATAGCAATACTTAGCCTTCCTTATTGCTTCTTCAAGAGTTCTAGTTTTGTAAAAATCAATTCTATCTTTGTAAGACTGAGGTAATCCACTTAGAAAGTGTTGGACCTTCACTTTTTCATCTCTGATGTACCAGACATACCTTAACAGCTCCAAAAAATTATTTGCATATTCTTCCATGGTTCGCTGTCCCAATCTCAGCTCATGGAACTCCTTAATATTGTCATCATAATACCTGTCAGAGAGGTATTTCTGCTTGAAATACTTCTTGAACTATTTCCACTTAAGTCTCCTTTCATTGATCCTCTTTACTTGCTTGAAGTGTTCCCACCAAATAGATGCTCTTCCATTCAGATTGAATATGGCAACTATTTCCTTCATGTTTCCTTAATAATCATGCACTTGAAAGTACTTCTTTATCCCTAGAAGCCAAGCTTCAGCCTCTTGTCTAGTCTTTACCTCACCATCAAATGTAGGAGGTTTAGCTTTCTTAAATGCATCTCGAGAGCGATCCCTATGGTGTCCCTTTCTTTTTCTTTTATGAGAAGAAGAACTTGAATCCCCGCTAGATTCTTCGGAGTCAAATGATCCACTAGAAGTCCTTCTCCTTCTCCTAGTACTGCTCTTACTGCCTTCTGGTCTTGTTGTACCTCATCCAGAGTCTATCTTTCTATGCAAGTCTGTCAAACTCTGCAACATAGCAGCATTCAACTGATGCTGCTCTTCCTGGGATTTAATTAAGCTTCTCATGGTGGCTGCAACATCTGACGGTGTCTCTTGGAATCTCCTTCCATTAGACTCTATGTCATCATTTATATTACGGACATTTTCCCCCATGGAATCTCGTGCATGCTCATAAGAATCCCAAGCATCATATCCGTCATGGGTTCTCATAACTGAACCACCACTTACTTATCAAACTGCACTACCTGGAATATTTCCCTTGAAGGTGACTATGATTCTGCAAATTTGTTAGTAACACAAATGTTAGATGCATAACATTGATATAAACCAACATTACTTACCTCCTCCTCAAATAATCATAAAATAACAATTTTTCCCAAAACATAGAATTTCCTTCATCAAAGAACGTCTATCCGAAGGGGACGACGGGGGTCAAGGGGGCTTGCCCCCTTGTGGATTCCC
Organism: Pseudotsuga menziesii; assembly: GCA_001517045.1. Lineage (NCBI taxonomy): Eukaryota > Viridiplantae > Streptophyta > Pinopsida > Pinales > Pinaceae > Pseudotsuga > Pseudotsuga menziesii. The sequence continues at coordinate 597,793 of LPNX010038876.1, read as the reverse complement.
TACGCCATTGCAGGGTGGGTCGAGGGCAGTGCCCTCATTTTTTTGTTTATTTGTAAATCATTGGTTTTCGCACAATCTGGCGCATAAGATCGCTGCCACTTTCTCCTATTCAACCTCAAAAATCCACTGAAAAATAGCTGAAAATACCATTGAAAAACAGTCAAAATCTACTGGGAAATCCCATGGAAAACTCAAAATTTTCCATGTACAGGATCGTCTCTCATTCCAACTATCAATCCGACGTTTCAGCGGCCAAAAATTCTAATTCCTCCGCTGTTCATTGGCAGTCGGACCCACTAAGCACTACGCATCGGCAATCTGTTCGTCTACTTTTCTCCAACGTGTCGGATTTGTAGTTATCTGGGATTTTGAAACGACGGGCGCATGAACAATTTCTGCTTTCGATGGCCGATGTTTTTACTACTTAGAAAAACTTTGAACTTCCTTTACTGCGTCAATGGCTGGAGGCCTTACCCATCGGGAGCATAGTGGCCTAGCCATCCACAACGACGGCATTCAATTGGCTAAGTATCGGCGATCCAAACCACTATCTTTTGCCGATCGTCGATGATCTTCAACACTTAGAAAAAAATTTCAAAAATCTTTCTCTTCTTTCTGCGAAGCATAATGGTAGTCGGAACCACTAACTGCTATGCATCGACGAACCCCACAACTATTTTCTGCCGACGGCATCGGCGGTTCGAACAACTAAATTTCATTGACACTGAAAGTCAAAATCGGGTGTTTCTTTAATTATATTGAGCTGGCATTTCGGCGGCCTTTGGCTGATCTTCGCCGAAACTGTGGCTCCCACATCCACTAAGTTCCGCCGACGGTCGACGACAACTCAGAAAATTTTCCCGCAATTTCCTTCCACTGTCCTTCGTCGGGTATGCTTCCGCCTAGCTCTTCTGCTACATCGAAAGTCTGTTCCACTAAGTCTTCTAATGAACCAATAGTTCAAACACTTAGACAAATTTGTGGAAGTTTTCTGTCATCAACTTTTGATCTCTGCTGGGTAGAAAGAAATCCTGCTTCTGTCACTGCATTTTCATGGTCCATTCAGGCCCATGATGAAAGATGAGCTCTGATACCACGCTGTAGCATCCTCGACCCTCCGATCGGTGAAAAGGACACTACCATGGCATTAACCATCCGGGCTACCAGCCCCATGAACATGTGCCTTCATAAATAAAAATGCTGAAGCAGAATGCATTGAAGTAGACATCCACAGATGCAATTATTTATCATACACAGTGGAAGCAACATAAATTCATACAAGCATTCATTCAGCATGTTCATCATAATCGTTAACAAGAAATATGATTGCAGAAGAAAAATGGACAAGATCACTTATCTTATGAAGAACTCGTTCCGCAACAAGCTACGTCGCTGCAACGTTCCACCCAACCATAGGCCAGCATGCTCATTAATCTCTCAGCAATGCTGCCACCCCCGAGCTAGGCATGATTCTTCAAGGAATAAGGGAACAAGAAGGCTTATGGGTGATTCCATGAAGATGGGTAACACTTTTTGGCCAAATTTGGCGATGAAAACCTGATTTTTTACTCATGTGCTAGATAGAAGCCCTCAAAACGCATATATGCCATCTGAATTTTGACTTGCAGTAAAAAAACAAATTGTAGAATATTATGTTGGCTTCATAGTGATATTTTTTTAAAAATATTTCGATGTCATTTAATGTGTGAATTTTTGCATTTAATGAACTTTGTGACCTTAAAAATTTGAAGAAGTTAATAAGTGGCTCGTGTCCATGTAGAGTAATTCAATATTGCATTAATAATTTAAAAAAAATAAATATATGAACATGATCTACATAAAATGCAGTGTGATGTGCATATTTTTTTGCTAATTTTTTTTGCATTATACAATTATTTATTATTTTTCGAAAGTGACCACATTCGATTTCAGCATCGTTTTAAATACATATTTGTCCACGTAAAGGAATTTTTTCTATTTTTTCAAAAATTGAAAAACCAAAGATACCCTTTTGAAGAGGACACGTCGATATGTGATGTGTGCATTTTTAAGAATTTTTTGGCTGTGTATTTTTAACTCTGCGGATTTTTGTTTGAGCTGCTTTGAAGTTGCAGTGTGGTTTTCTAAGTATAAGTTTTAGAAGTAAATAAAAAATAAATATCATATGAATGCCAAAATGCGTGTATGATACCTCAATGGATAGAAGATTCGTTGGTGAATTTATCGGTATCAACTCCGCTCATTTATGTGCTAGGAATGGCAGGGTTTACAACTTTGCAAGGCACAGGAAATTTTCCATTTGTTTGAATGAGGGCTAAGTCTATTTTTTTAAGCCCTCGACCGAGGTATTAACCTCGACCGAGGTATTTAAATACCTTGGTCGAGGTATTAACAAGACCTCAACCGAGGGTTTGTAAATCCCTCGACCGAGGGTTTAAAAAACCCTCAGTCGAGGTTTTATTAATACCTCGACCGAGGTATTAACTCGGTCGAGGTCTAGTCAGTCTTAAGGGTTATAAAAATGGGTCTTGGAGTATTAGATATGATTGATCAAATGGGTCTCGAAGTATTTGTAGAAATAGGTCTTGGAGCCTTAGGAGTCATAGATATGATTGATCAAGTCTATGACTCCTATTACTCCTCGACCCGTATCTACAGATCTACACATGTTGTTACATGTTTCTTCTTCAAGGTATGGGTGAATAATGTTTTTTCAATACTTTATTTATAATGGGCATTTATTTATTTGTTTGAAGCAATTATAAATAATAAATAATTGTTTGAGATATTTACAAATGAAATATTTACATAATTTTGCATGATTATGTATTTATTTGATAATGTGAAAAAATAAAAGGTGGAATTCTACTATTTCTAAAATAAATGTTTTATGAATATGTTATTTATAGTGCAAATCCTTTTTTGTCATGATTGAATTGGTTATCATGGTTGACCCCGATGGTACGATTGATTGGAGTGCACTCATGTGTTGATGAGAGAGTATTTTCATGTATATTAGGTACTTTGAGTGTTCCATAATTATTAATTCATTTATTTAAGAAAACATTTCACACTTAATATAAATCAAACAATGTCATCCACTCTTCATAAATGATTCAAGATCACTAGAGTTTTCATTATTTGTTTTTGGATTAATTAAAATTTCATAACATCATACTCCAATGGGTCTTACAATTTGATGACCATAAGTAGTTTTACTTGTACCATTTTCATATCGTACAAAAAATATATTTTCTTGAAGGAGAGTAAAATTGTGTTTATAATCTATTGTGATCATACACTGATTACATGTTGTTCTTTCATGGTTCCAGTCTCCTTCTTATATAGATCAGAATTCTAGCAATTATTTATTTTTGAATATGTTGATTTGGGTAGTCATCCCACTATAGGTGAACATATACACATTATGGTTATTATCTTCCACTTAAGTTTGTACTCCATTTGATATAAGTTTCATATAAATGCATTAAAAGGTACATTGAAGGGAATTGTGAGTTCAAAATGGTTTTTATTTCAAGTTCATCTATATACATCACCCTAATAGTTGTTATCACCTTAATTTCATTCACTTGTAATGTTTAAGTAGTCATACCACTTAATATAGTTATGCTTCAATTATGTGAATGAATGAATGAGAAGCATCCTTGAGGGGGAAACCGCCAATTGCAATATATCAAATTACATGACATGTGATTCAAATTATTTTTATGTCAATATAGAAGATAATGAGGATTAAAGGAATTTCAAGTAATAACTCTACCCAATTCTAATTAATATAATTATAATCAAGAAGGGTTAGGACTATAATGTGATCCTCCCCTTCAAATCAATGTTTACCTCATCTTGATTCATGGTCAATGCTTTTATACAAAGAACTAATATTCCTAAGTCATATCTTCTACTAATAGGTACTTGCAATTGATGAGGTTCTCAATAATTGTGTTGGTTCTTAGTTACTTGATTCATATTTCAATCGATATTTAGGGTTCTAGTATGAGTGTTCCATCTTCATCAAGTTTTGGTAGAATAGTCTAAATGAGAGTATTATCACCAGTTAACCTATTTAAAAGAATAAGCATGGAAGATCGTATGAAAAAATGGGAGGATTCCTCCTGTGTAAAAGAAATGGGAAACACTACATCAACTAGAGTTAGTGGTTGAAACCCCAAGAACCCTTTAAAGGGGTTGTAGCTAATAGATCCATGAAGGGATCTATTGTAGTTGTGTTGAACATAAGAAATGATTTTAGCTTGAGTGCATGGATTT
>LPNX010038876.1:509162-588206 GCA_001517045.1 Pseudotsuga menziesii | reverse complement strand
TATGGGTTTCTTCTCCTAATCTACGTATATGCATATTTTTCTAGTATACTTGATGTGATAAAAACTTGTCATCATTCTTAGTGACCCATACATCCAGAAAAGACTTGCAACTATATTCCTCAATTTCCCTAGTCGATTTCATGTATTTATATTTCCTATTGGGATCATCTTCTCTGATTAACTTAACTACTAAAGGGGATGTACAATAATGATCTCACAATAAATGGTATACCAATCTGACATCTTAGAAAAAATAAAGATAACCCTGCTTCAATGGGTGCTTGGTTGGTTAGTAAAGTAAGGGTGTTTCTATTCCCCCACCGTAAAGAAAATTTGAAGGGTGAAAAATATTTTGAAAATATTCATGAAAATTATGTTCCTAATGTCAAAGATCATGTGCTTTCTACGTTTGTGACTAAATAAAATGAAGTTAGGGTAGTTCCAAACACTTTTTTGCATCAGAATTCCATTCTAAAGAAGAAAAGAAAGCTCTTGAATAAACATAATGCAAGGTTATCAACTCTACCAGAGAGATCAAATAATCAAATAAAGATAAATATATGCATGGAAGAAGAAAATGTTCTTGAATTATAATCTAGAGTAGATCATCGAAAGAAAACGACACAAATCAGAGGAAGGAAACTGTGTTTGCCACCAAAGGCTGATAAATATCGATTGTGAATTGAAAAAACATACGTTAATGAATACTATTCACATAAATATGGATCATGCAAGTTACTATGAATTTCAAAACCTATGTTAATGATTACTACTCACTTCCTTTGATGAATGTCGATGCCATATTAAAAAAAATGGTGCTAGAACCTGCACTGTAACAGGTGAATTAACTAGATATGGACATTCCCTTATGCCTCTGGAAATTGCCAAAGACCTTGAAAGAAGTTATATAAAGGAATAATCTATGTGGAACAGATCCCCAACAAAAAATTTAGAGGATTTTTTTTTAAATCCCATATTTACCCAAAGAAAAAGAAATAGACCAGACAGTGTACCACTTGGAACTAGAAGGGACTATAGAGAATTCCATAAAAATATCAAATATATGTAGCAGTGGATAGTCAATAAGAAGATTATTAAGCACCCTCATATAAGCTAAAGGTATCTTTTAGCTAAATACATGTTTTCATATCCCATGCATTTGCCTATTATAGAACTATTCCCCTTTGCCCCCGCGGCCTCTTTTTATAATTTTGTAGGCATAGGGACCTTGACCGAGTTAATACCTCGACCGAGGTATTTATTAACCCTCGTTCGAGGTTTTAATACCTCGACCGAGGGTTAATAAATACCTCGGTCGAGGGATGAAAAAAACCTCGGTCGAGGGCTTAAAAAAAGCTCGGTCGAGATATTAAAACCTCGGTCGAGGGCTTGTTAAACCCTTGACCGAGGTACGTTTTTTTGTTTTTGCCGAAATGCGCTTGCCAAAAAGTGTTACCCAGGTCCGTGGATTCACCCTTACACATAGCCAAGGATACACAAAACATAGCCAAGCCAACACTGTTGGGTTTCTCAGGCCATCAATAAGACAGCCAAGCCAACCTGGTCAGGTTTATCAAGCCATCTAGGAGTTGGGAAAGGATAAATGCTAAGCTGGTGAGCCCATTATAGAGCTAGGAACACCTACACTAGAACTATCTTGGCTTCTAAGACACCCACACACACCCAACACAAGGAATCGGTCCCTTCTCTGCTACACAGTCCCTTAGGCCCTGCATTCCCTTGTAGTGCTATTCAGGGGTTGTGGAGAAGAAAGCCAATCCTCTAGCTCTGTCTATGTGGTTTCCAAACACATCAGGTTTATCAAGCAAACCAAGCCCCCATCCCTGCTCTGAATACAGTTTGAAGACCAACCATTGCACACATGCAATCAATTAGCTATTACAGCTTAATAGGGGAAATGAATCCTAAGTTGTTCTTGGCCCTATCATGGCCAAAATGACTCCCAAACGAATTACAACAGTCCCAAATGCAACAACAAACGCAATCACAACATGAGGAAAAACAGCAGTCTGTCCTAGACAACTAAGCAAGCAGAGAAGAATTACACAGACCGCAACACAGTCCTTGAGTGTAAATGGCCCTCCACAGGAACAATCGTGGGTGACAGTGACCAAACGGCTCCCAGCTTGCTGCGTGAGTAACAACAATGCAGAACACAGAGCATGAGAGAATATTTACACCCAATTCCAAATGCGGGTCGAGAACACAGCTGATTCCTCGCTGGGGAACAATGGGAATGACAGTGGAGATGACTCCTCACTCCTGGCTGCGTGAGACCAAAGCAGGAAGGAATCCTATGCATGGAAGAGAATAAGAATTCCGATCCTGGGTGATGATGAACAGCTCTACCTCTGCACGTGGATGACAAACAACGGCGAGAATGCGTAGTGGCCCTTCCTCTGCCCAACGTGAGGTTCAATCTACTGGTGGAGTGTGCGTGTAGGCAAGGACTGCCAGTCCTTCCACACTCCACTCCTAGCCATATCTACCCCAACTAACAACAACCGTTTTTAATGGTAGTGGTTGGATAAAACAAGGGAAGGTGACACATGGATTTTCCCCCCCATTGGCCAAGGTTTGACATTCCCCCACCCTTATCCTTGTGAAAATCATGCCCCTTCTCAATTTAGTTGCCGGGAACGTAGCTTGTCAGGTTATTTAATTTAAGATGCATATTTACATGATGAAAAAATCCAATATGTATGCCGCATGCCCCGATATACCATCGCTGACAATTTAAATCCGAAACATAACATAACCAATCAATGGTGGGGCCTTGGCCTTTATCTCCTCACCATGATTATTTACAATATATACATCATGTACATCTAATGCAATGGGGTCAAAACCGGGGTGTTATAGAGAAGACAACTCAGGAATTTCATCTTCATGATCTCCCATTGTGTGTGAATCAATGTGAGAAGTAGCCCTCTTGAACTATCTGTTTGTTTCTCGCAAAGGAGGAGGAGATGTAGAAGGAGAAAGTCCTACTAAACAACAAGAATGATGGGGTGCCGCACTTGAATCCACAATGACTCAAAAAAGGAAAAAGACTCTATAGTTACGGAAACTCTAAGCAAGCTAACGTGCACAGAGCATACACCAATATAATCTAAAGCCAATCACAAGCAAACAAGGGTAGGATATGTGAGCTCTCGAATGAAGTAGGTATGTATCTCCTAGGAGAGGCTTGAGACTCCCATACACAACAAGTGGAGGTTCGTAACCAATTATTGTGGCCCTCAGCTTCAATGCATATAGCGACTGTGCTTTCCGACCCCAACCTGGCCGGTACACCTACAGAATAACACCTGCAAAGTACCCCCTCGATAACCTAGGTAAGGCAACTAAGGCCACCTCAATATAATCAATGCTCAGGCAGACAGTCGCAGGTGGGATTGACCGTATGGGTAGGGTATCAAAGCCTGAAACTCTTGAAGAGCACCCAGATATGAATATAATCCTAGAAATATCTCAGGTGCTACTTAGTTATGACTAGGGATCATCCCAATCAATAACCTCTCACACTGCCTCATGCTTAACTCCCTTGTAAGAGGAGGATCCTGACAAACACTAATTATACCAAAGAATTTCACACTCTCACCTGGACAGACATATACCCGTTGTTGTTTAGTGGTCTTGGAGAATTTACTCACAATGAACTATTCCAAGAACCTAAAACTTAATCTTTTTTGTGTACCCTATCAAAGAAAATAGTGTAATCCATTTTAATTAAGCGTTGATTTTATTTTTCTTTATTACTCAAAAAGGGTAGATGATCGTGCAACCAATGGTTTTATGATGCAACATGAAGTAAAATGCACACCTAACAATCAATGCAAATGCATTGTGTCAAATGAAAAATAGGGCATGCTACTACGTAAAGTGCAAAATTTTCTTCAAATGACAAATGCAATCATTCCTATATGAAATCCTGACTAATATTTCTCTAAGCAAACCTAGTGCAAGTACTATGCAAAGTGCAAAGTGCAATGCATAATGATGCAAATAAGCAAATATTTTTGGATTTTTTGAATAAAAATGAGATAGCAAAGCAAAAGAATGATTCTACCACCCCCAGACTCTGCAAGCACAATCAAATAGCACTCACTCAAAGTACTAAGGTAAAATAGCTCTAATGCACTTATCCCAAAACAAAAAATCAAAAATGCAATGACAAGAACATTCTTAAAAAAAAATTACACTAAAAAAGGTGTCTCTGGTTAGAAACGAAGGTGTACACAGACTCTAGTAGTATCAAAGGAGACTTGGCAATCATCAAAATTCACCCAGGAGCAATCAATCTTCCTCTAAAAGGAAAAACTCAGGGCATACGCGACTGTATCGAAAAAACCCACGTATGTACGCAGATATAGCAGTCAAAATCGCGTGTATATGTGACTGTGAGTTAAAAACTCATGTACAGGAAGAAAAATGTATAAAAATGAAGGCAAGCAGATAAGCTGAGACAAAATTCACACCGATCAGACACTACTAGGAAAACATGCCCCTAGACTTGACTCAGAAACAGAGAAATCAGAGCAATTCAAGAACATTGAATGCCGATAAAAACCCCCAAAGGACAATTACTAGGAACTCCCTAGTAGAGTTGCCAATTCTGTTACAGAGAGAAATTGCTATGGCTTGGGGTACCACAACAGACAGCTTGACTCCAGAAATCAATCCTTTCCTATATGCAAGAGGAACCAAATATCTAACACTAAAGGATCTCGATTCATACCTTATTTCGGATGGTTGATGTAGATCCCCATTGAGCTTTCCAACTCCGGCTTGAATTGATAAATGGCTTCCTCAACATTCAATAAACAAGACAAGCATGCTATATATAATCGTGTTAGACCTACTCTAGCATATATAAACAATAACATATAAGCATTTGAAATCATCTATGGATCAAATATTCATTCAAATACACATTATTGGACAGGAAAAGATATTTCTATTAATATAAAATAGACATTACAATAGAGACAACCTTTGTCGGCATGTCTATGAATAAGAGAAACTGAGTCCCCCACTTGGGCCTCCACCACTTCAATCCTCCATCTCTCGATAGCAAGCTCACAAGCAAAAGGGAAGCTTGGGAAGAACACAAAGGTGCTCCAAGGGACAAAGGGATGTAGACTCAAGTATAAGCTCCGGCAACAATGGACTATAGTTTTCTTGCTCTAAATTCCTCATGCCTTCAATGTATCCAAATGGTTCCTTATATAGCTCTTCAATGGGGTAATGAAAGGTCGAATACGAGCGATATCAAGGCATATGGAAGGCCAGGATACAAGTGAGTCAGATCCACTTTAAGGAAAACTCCAAAAGAATTTGGCCTTTTGCACACATCCCGATGTATGCGGTTTTAGGGGTCAAACCCGCATATATACGGGAGAAATGGTTTAAAAGTCACGTATGGAAATTTTTGCATGTTTTTAGGGATTATCTTGGAAACATCAAAAGTACAAAAATGGTCCATGGGGTCTAAGGAGTCTGCAGAGGGATAGGGAGGGCCATAAAAATGTGATTCACCATGTGTGGTAAAGTTAGCTATAACACCATGCATCCATAAAAGCTAATGAAATGTTCTATGAATTGTGAATAATTCATCATTTTAGCTATTAATGAATTACAATGAAACATATTTCACAACCATGCATTCACAGAATGCATCTCCCATATGTGACGAGATATATGCATGCCTAAACACAAGGTTTCCACAATCTTTTAATGCACATAAGTTAACTTATGATCATGCATCCAATGCACTCCATCATGACTCTAAAACATTTTATTTTCCTACACATATGTTTTACCATAGTGATTTGGGTATCTAAACCAATTCCTCCACACAGTACCCAGCCATGTCCCGAAACCTATGGCTAACTATATAGGTTCCTTCCTTCTTCACCTGAATACAAACTTATGAGTTCACTCACTCCTTGCTTATCGACAAAGAGGTTTCATTCCAGGTCAACACTAATAGGGAGTTCATGGAATACACTACCGCAATAGGCCCATAGGTCCCCATTTCATCTAGCTATTAAACTCATAACCAAATCACATAACATGATATTCATTCATATAAATGCATTTAAAATATTAAACAACTAGAGAGCATAAGGCTTATTGATATTACTACCCCATACCTAACCATACCTAGCAAGATAACAATCAAAATAAATGCATCCAATACCACATGCATATCAATTCACAATTATCAAATATGGTTGAAGGAATTCTTACTCAATGCCCTTTCAACACCTATGCAATCAATCATAAAAATCAATTCGCAAGAGCTAGAATCCAACAATCTGCATTGGAATGGAATGGCAATTATTTCATATATTTAGATACCAACCATAGAGGCATTTTCTAACCACCAAGCATATTGATTTTGTTCTCTCAAAGAGGTTAGTAGAAGGAGATGCTTTCATATTCTTAAGGGGTGAAAATGGATAACTATGAGTTGGAGTTAGGCCTACTATGCGTAAGTATACTAGCATGCCATAATTGGTTTTATCGAGTCACAACAAGCATCTTGGTGTCATTGCAACTACATTGCATGCAATTTCAATGTAGACTATTTTTATTGTTTATTACAAACCTATGACACACCCATCATAGTTCATCATTCCTTGCAATAAATACATGGAGGAAGTGAATATAAATCTCTCTATGGGCATGAGGTTCAAGATGTGTTTTGAAGGAGAGGAGTCTCTAGAGAAAATGTTTATTGGTATAATTAATGTCATAGGTGAGGCTAATAATGTGAGATGGTCAGATTCAGAGTGAAGATCGCTTAAGGTCCAGTGTGATGAAACATTAGCAGTTTCTTGATGAGAGAGGGTTTCATGATCTAGATTTATGTGAGAATGAAATCAAAGAGATTATATATATTCACATGCACAATTATATTGCAAGAAACACAGTGATACAACAAACTCAGATTCTATTAAATTAATGAAACATAATAAAATGTAAAATAAAAGCAACTAGAATCGTGGTAGCTATAAGTCTTTGAGAAGAGACATGGATGCTACACTCATTCACGATAAGCTAAATACAAAAGGAGGCTGAAAGGGCTTATTTATCATAATCATGAGGGAAAGAACCCTGAACCTACAAAACCCCAATCCTAGGAGACGAACCGTCACAAATTTTGTGGCCCTGAAATGGTTAGTTGAACAATGAAATGTGTAACATACCCAATACCCTCACTAGCCATTTGGGGAATGAGGTACTAAATTTTTTCTCGTTATTATCATTCAAGAAAACCATTTATGTTAACCTCAAGGATCACTTGACATCATAATCAATTGTAATAGGTGCACTACATGTTTATTGTCTTATGATCACATAAAGGTATTAAGTATATTCTCTACCAAAAGTACTTTCACATAAGAATGAGTCTACTAAATGTACAAATGCATTAAACTTTTAACCAATGATAGAGACCATGCAATTGGAATATATCATTGTGAACTTACTATTGAAATGTCTAATCTTTCACCATAACATACCTCATAAAAGTATAGTCATTTACATAAACAAACCCAAGATATTAAATTTCATTAAGAATAAATCTCTATGCATCATAACTATATAAAATGTATCAACCATTAACTAATTTAGGCACTTGTTTTTCTTTTGCAAGGACTACAAACCTTTGTTGAATAACCACAAGAACTTACAAAGTTTATATTAAAATCTATCATGCCTAAGAACTTATCCATATAATTTTTCTTCCTCTAACAATCTAGAAAGGTATAATATTTATATGTTTTTCAAACATTAGTCAACTATAACAATCGAACTTTTAAGCCAATATTCAATGAAGCTCAAGTCATATAGAAAAAAATTAAGATTCTTAATATTCCTTGCACATGGATAACCTACTCTCTTCACCTAATCTCAACTAAAGGTAGGATTTAAGGTTATCATCTCACTTGGGTTTCAAACAAAAAAATTATAATATATATTTAGTTAACTTATGATGTAATGTTTTTTAGAAAATAGTAATTTAATATGGCATTTTCATATTAACCAAGGACTAACCACATCTATACATTCAAGATATTATCACATCACATTCATCATTTTGAAATTTCTTAAAGAATATATGATTATCTTTCCCATCATTTAGACTAAACCACACCTAAACCAAAAGTATAAAATAGATGAGCTAATATTTAACATTCCTTTATAATAATATCGCCATTTTCCTTTCAATGACTCATAATAAAAGAACATATGTACTATAATAGTAATAATTTCACAATTGATTATCTTAATCATGTATACTTATGCGATCGAAGATGTGACTACAAGCTTCCACCCAACCTTTGACTTTGTCTGACATATAGTTTTTCTATCGAGAAACCACTCTCGAAATGAGAAAAAAATCCGCTAAAATAAAAGAATAAGAAGAAAATTTTCTCCCATGTACAACTTAAATTGTAGTTTCACAATGACTCACGAAAATCAAGGTAAAGATCTTAACCAATAACCTTAACCCTGGGCATTATAGTTAGCCCTCGAAGTATTAAGAAAAGGCTTGTTACTCAAGATCACGTATATAATTTGACTCTTAATTTTCATACTACTATTATATGTTTTTAATAATACAACTTAGTTATTACTTAAAAAATAAGGATTAGTATCACGTTTTCAATAAGGACATAATACTCAATCTTTAATATTACAAGGATAAGTCTTGACCTCTAATTTTATAGGAAGAGAAAGTAATATTAAATGTAGGAAGAGAAAGGGGTGTCTCATTTAGTGGAGACCAACCAACTTTTTCCTTAATGATTGATGTATGAAGATGAAGTGGTTTCGTTAGAATATAGATTGCTCACTTCATAATGAGTTAATGAGCTAATAGGAAAAATAATTTTATTGTTTATAAAGTAATAATATGACAATCATATGAAAACGTGTACTAACAAATATTCGCATTTCTAGAGGGATAGGAGTCTAGGAGAGTAGGCTCTCCATCTTGGAGGCTGTATCTAGAGGGATAGGAGAGTCGCTCCACCTTTCATCAACAAGCTCAACCATAAAATGAATATGAGGGGAGTTGGTCGCTCCACCTTTCATCAACAAGTTCAACAATAAAATGATTAAAAATGAATACGAGGGGAGTTGGTCGCTCCACCTCTCTTCACATAAAAGAGTCCAGAGATCATCTAATTTCTTCGAAAACTGCTAAAGCAGGACTATGGTTCTATCAAGAAAACACCCTCTGTTCGGAGATCTAAAATAAGAGATGACGATCATTACATTGTGTGTTAAAGCATCAATGTGGATACAGAGAAGTGGAAGGGTGTGAGGCCACTCTCACATTGAAATATCAGAGTAATATTGAAGGTGATATTTCTGCCGAGCAATAAAATTTATAGTAACAAGATAATAGGATTGACGCCTCTTGAAAGGAAATCATCTTCCTTTAGAATCGGCAAGATTAATAAATTAACAATAGAGGGCATGCGGCTGATTTTGCAGGCTTATCAAGAAGGATTTTAAATAGACTCTCTCTTCTCGGGCTCTTCCTAATGAGGCAACTCCATCATTTGCAAACACTAGTATCTATCTATATATATAAAGGAGTAAAGAGAGAAATGGGCATGAACAACATAGAAAATGCAGTGTTTAAAAGGAAGATGGGCTGGCTCTAGTCTATAAGCCGCCCAAAAGTATATATATATATATAACTCGACAAATCTATCAAGCATTACATTTATTTAAAGCGAGGAACAGGTAATTTTGCTCCCTTCTGCTAACAAAACAATATGTATAATTGATCACACAAACTATACATATATGGAGGATGGAACTTTGCGATCAATGACCAACATATTTATATGGGGTCACGGGGTTGGTTCTTGCCCCTCTCCCATAAGCTTGCTCGTAAAACGTAAAAATAAATAAATCTGAACACCTACCTCGACCACCTTCTCCAGTCGTTTGCGGCCTGCTTCGATCCCTTTTTAATAGCAACATAATAAACACAGAGATAAACCAGACACAACTCCTTTTCAACAGTTGACATAAAACGTGTGAAGGTTACTCCAAGATCCAAGAGAAGTAATGGAGTGACGGTCAATAGTCAGTTACCTCTTCAACTTGCATAGGCATAACAGAGTTGGCACTTCTTCTTTTGATCTACATTGACTTAGAATTGCCACTTCTTTTTGGAGTTCACTAGTGAACCGACGATATGCACCGATCGGACGATCGGCCGTGCTTGACCGGTCACGTCCGACGCGGCCGGTCGTCCGACGCGGCCGGTCGTCCGATCGGTGCATATCGTTGAGCAAATAGGTCCCGGCCTTCTTTTTTGACCTACACTAACTTATATATATATATATATATATATATATATATATATATATATATTCATATTTCAACAATTTTACTATGAGATTGGGGTTATCGTTACTTTAACATGTCCATATACTATAAAAATATTTTTTCTCTCACCTTAGGGCGATAACATTATATATCATAATTATTTACAATGAGAAAAACTTAGCTTCTTCCCTTTAGAAGCTTTAAGGATGATTATTTGGCACCCCTTACCATAATTAATTATTCAAAAATACGTACTTGTAATATTAATATCTAGGATAGACATTTGCTTTTATTGAGGTTCATAATCACAACTAGTTTTATACTAATAGATCATAAAATATTGTTATTTGTTTACTAGCGATTACTAATGCATTCGTCACTTTCCTAAAACCGACCTTAACTTAGGAGGACACCTATAAGTTTTAGACTAAACATGTGAACAATCACTTTTCTGCAAGTGCTTGAGGCACCTAGATAACACTTGTCATTAGGCTCTTGGATTCCTAGCAGTTCAACCTCTTCCCTCTAGTGGATTCCATTTCCCTTGTCGTTTTGTTGTAGTGCACTTTAGTCACCTAGGTTTACTTTATTTTATTTTTCCATTTTCAATCACATCATACATCACCGTGGCTTACTATTGCATGGTTCAACTTAGGAAAACATAATAAGACTACAACATTCACTAGGGAGGCCTTGGCCTTTAGCTCCTCGTCAAGAACTATTACATAACTATAACTACATTTGATTACAATAAGGCAGGGGTGACGAGGGATATTACAAACTGTCCGAGTTCATAACTTTTGCATATGATCTTCGTTTGGGGTGCTCGATAGACCATTGTAAAGATATATATGAGGAATGAAATAGTGGATCAAACCTAGATCAAAGCATATGACTGTCATCTAGGTTGTTGGAACCCAACAAAACATTGTTTAATGTCTCAAAATGACCCCAGAAGTTCATGACCCGATAACTGTAAAAAAATGACTAGAAAATTTGCCAAATTGAAAAACTATTTTGAGCCTTAGGAAACAATGGTCTCCGTTGTGTTGAGTTCCCTCTGCATCAATGGGGAAACTTCTGTTGAACTTGACTCCCGGTGAACCACTTTTCTTGGTGGAGTAGCCGCGTTGCTTTGATAACCCGATATAGTTGGATCTCATGCTGGAGCATTCCCTTAACTTGTGTGTCCATGATATGATCAATGGTTTCCTATTCCATGCATTCAGGTTTAAGCCCTGTAGGTGTCAACTTCACTGCCACCTCCGATGTGTCCAACAATGGTGGAAAAACTCCACATTAAATATTAGGTGCATGCAAGGAATGGAGGAATGCTTAATATGAAGGAATTCTCACTGATTTCCTTGATGATGGTGTATAACCCATGTTGAAGTGGATGAAGCTTGTGATGGGGTAATGTGAGCCTCTATTTTTGCAAATGCAACCAAACCTTATCACCCAACTGGAACTTGCATGGAACCCAATGCTTGTCATGTTGCTGCTTGTACTTAGTATTAGATTTTTCCAAAATGTCATGGACTTGTTGGCATATGTAGTGTATTTGTTCAACAAATTTGGTGGCCTTATCATCCTTAGTCTGAGCATGCGTAAATTCCTCTCGTGAGGATGGAATGTGTAGGGCTACAACAATTGGAGCTAATGGTTGGAACCGCAAGCACACCTGAAAAGGGTTGTGGTCGATAGAATTATATTGGGATCTATTATAGCTATGTTGAACATATAGAAGGCTGTTATCCCATGTGTGGGAATTTTTAGAATTATACAGTCTCATAATACATGCAATGATATGGTTGACTACATTTGTTTGTCCATCCGTCAGGGGATGGAAGGAGGTGGATTTGGTGAGCTTGGTATCCATTAATGACCATAGGATGGAACATAAGGCGCTGAGGAATTTGTTATCCAAATATGAAATGATAGTTTGTGGAAGCCCTAAATGAACCTAAACATGCTAGAAGAAGAGCGTAGTAGTGGCTTCGACATAGATGTTCTTCTTGCAATCTATTAGAATCGCCATCTTAGAGAATCGATCCACGACCACAAACACATAGTCTTTACCATGCTTGGTTGAAGGTAGTCCTGATATGTAATCCATGGATATATCCATAGATTCCCATGGCTAAGTGGGAGGAGGAAGAGGGGTGTACAATCCCTACTACTTGATTGCAAGTTTCACGATGGAACATGCAGTGCAAGATTTGATATATCAGGTGATTGGATCTTCTTCCAATAGAAATACTTCTGCAATACTGCCACTATATTCTCAATGCCAAAATTTGCTACCACCTGGCTTTAATGCACTTCCAAAATAAAATTCACACATTTGATTGAAGGAAAATGGAGATGGACTAGGTGGCAAAGCAATCCTTCCTGGAGATGAAAGTCTTCCATTGGTGTGCTTGAATAAAGGGCTTGATATATGGAAGCAAATTTAGGATGATATTGTTATATAGTCGAGGCCATTTAGAGGTCTCATTGCCACAAGATTTGAGCACTTGTTATCAACCCAAATGGCACTTCTCCGTTCGAGTGCTGACATTTCCTATGTTGGCACACAAAAGGACATTTATGGATTGAAGGTTGCCTAAAACACTATAGATGGGCATGTATGAAATACATTCACTATCCATCCAGCTTGCCTTCTCATATGTCAATTGCTGTACCCGAATTTGCTTATAAGAAACTCGCGTACATACGCGACATTTCCTATAGCATGTCGCGTATTATACGCGAGTATTTGTCATTGCAACCCGCGTATGTATTTGCATGTGGGTTTCCTTTATAGTAACTCACGTGTCATACACGAGTTGCCAGTATCAATACTCGCGTATGCCTTCCTTTGACATTAAAAATAATAAATCGCGATTAATTGAGATTTGTTAAGCCCTAAACAATAACTATCTTAACTGTCTCAACCTCCTCAACCTTCGAAACTTCCTTTTTCACTAAGTATAAATAAATGCCTGGGGGAGGGCATTAATCAATCATACTTGGAGAGCAAATTTATGTTGGTGGTATCTATTCAGAAGTCTTTGGAGCAGCAGAACTCAGAATCCTTTGGTTGCAGAGGAGTCCTTGTTTCAGGTATTGGGTTGTAACCTTAACTCATTCACTATTGTTAATAAAGAGAATCCTTATTCCAAATGTGTGTTGAATATCTTTCATGTATCATGGTTTAATGAATATTTATGATTAAGCACTCTATATACTGTTTATCTAACTTTCCATATATACATGTATAATTTTTCACTTGGAGGATTTGCTCTTCGTAGGTGAAGGAGAAACATCCCTGGAAGCTTTGGAGGAGAAGCAGAGTAGGAGAAGATAAAGCTTGGATCAACCGTCGTAAATTGGGTGAGTCTATCCTATCTTCTTATTTCCTTTCTGTACTTTAAAGCTGATTGTTTGCAAGTTTTAAGAGTGCGTTGGTAACCCCAGACCTTTGGTTATAAGGTGTTTATTCCTGAACAACAGAACTGGCAACTCCGCTGGGGAGCCCAGACTACTGTAGGTTATTTCTGTTACCCTTGACCAGTCTTTGCCTTGAGTTTGAGTGTGGTATCTTGTCCTGGTTCATGCTTACCATAGTGTTTGAAGGCCTTGTGGATTTTCCTTCTTTTTGAGAAAATTTTGTACCTATACACGGCTTGCTCTTATACACAGTCGCGTACAGAGGCCTGGGTATGCGGGTTTCTCTCTAGGACAGTCGCGTACAGTACGCGAGTTTCCGTTATACACAGTCACGTACAAGCCTTGAAATAGGGATTTTTGGGCTAGGGTTTGCTTGTCCCTGTCCTTTTATGATTCCTGTTTGTTAGTTGGTCTTCCTTATAAGCACTGTACTATTAGTTTGATGACCTTGTTGGCCACACCTTGCGCTTTCCTGTAAAGCCCTTGGGTTTCTTTTGTTTGGATTGTCTTCTATTTGCATTTTGAAGTAGGTTTGCCTATTTGGGTTATAGGTTGAAGTGGTTTTGTCCGAATTAGTGATCAGGGTTCTGGGCAATGTTTTTCCCAGTCTATCTTTGGATAGTGATTGGTTTTCCACTTACCTTTGTGTGTTTTCAGTGATTTCTTGTCATTGTACCTGCCCAAGCTAGGGTTCCAAGTTTTCCCTTGTGGGTTGATATTTGGTCTTATTAATCTGTTTACTTCAATTTGCTTGCTTTATACAGTTGATTTGATCCAAGTATACTCAAGTTTAGTGCATTTTAGGTGCATTGTAGTGTTTGAGCATTTTAAGAAGTGAAAAGAAAACATTTTAAAGCTTTTTGCATTTGTTTTTGCATAAGTAGTTTTATTTTCAGTTTTAAAATATAATCTCAAAACTACAAAAATATAGTCTTAGTTTTTCTTTATCATTGCATTTGTTCATCAATTTATATTTACAAAAGAAAAGAAAGTTTGCTTTAGTAGTGGTAATTTGGTTTGAAAAAAATACACCTTTGCTTTTTGTTTCTTATTGATTAAAAAAAACCATAGCTCATCACTCCACTTCCTTCTGAGTAAGAAATAGCCCTTAAAATGAACGCAGTAATTAAAAATTACTAGTAATTTTTATTTTCTAGGGCCATTGACCTACTAGCTTAGGCTAGACTTGTGGGATAGGAAGTGTAAACTTCCCATAAGTTTTACAATCCACACGTAGTGAACTATTCGATAGGTAAATCCTTGTCTTTATCAATTGTATCTAGGAAGCTCCTCTCAAAAGGGATTCAAGCATGAGGCCGCGTGGAGGCATTGGACTGAGGAGATAACCCTCCAATTCCTTGTCAAAACGTAAATCAGGTCTTTTACGCATCCGAGGATTCTGTCTTAGATAGAGTTTCGAGCTCAGCTACCCTGCCCATGCGTATGAGTCAGGCTTGCGACTGTCCCCCCAGATTGTTGGTATAACTAAGGTAGCCTTTAGTCTCTTGACATATAGGGTTCATACCTAGGTAAACCGGAAGGCTATTTTTGGTTCACCTTGGATAGGCTTGGAAGGTAACCCTTATTGAAAGTGTAGGAGGGGGATNTTTAGTCTCTTGACATATAGGGTTCATACCTAGGTAAACCGGAAGGCTATTTTTGGTTCACCTTGGATAGGCTTGGAAGGTAACCCTTATTGAAAGTGTAGGAGGGTGATGGGTGATTCCTCCGCTTGTGCCTAAGAACCACTTCAAGGACACCAAGTAACCATTCTTCAGCTTTCTTTGGGAAAGCGTATCTTTCACCCTTGTTGACTGTTTGAGGCTTTAGGAAATTTCGTAGTGTTTTCTCTGTGGTTTTGTCTGTGTTTAGTTGGCCTTAGGGTTTGATTTGTTAAATTTACAATCATGGAGGACCAACCTATAAGAATGTCACGAAGGTTGCAAAACCTTTCTCCTCTCATCACATTGGAACCTCCACCTCCACCCCAAAGGTGGAGACTAGACACGAACGGTTCATTTGAACCGGTAGGAGTAAGTGAAGTTCCAGGTGAACCAACACTTGTAGCTAACCGTTTTGATTTTAACACAGTTGAGATAGAAGACTTGCAGGCTGACGAGTTTGCAAGGAATTTTAAAACACCCTTGACTGACTTAAACGATCCTGTGATTGTCCAGGTTAGACCTTTTGATTCACCTGTTTTAGGTGTCCATGTGGGTAGGATTATGTCTACTGTGGAAGAAAGTTCTTTTGTTTTCACCTCAGCCGTTCTGACTGAAGGGGTACTACCCACCTCGGTAAGTGCCCCTAGATCTAGAATACCTTCTACACCTTTGACTCCAGCAAGCCGGGTGGTCCAACCGCCGGTTCACTCAATCCTAGCAGGTGCTTCTGGTGACATGGTTATTGGGATTCCTAGTATACCTACTATTCCTTCGTCCTTCACATACACTGCCCAGAGTGGTCCGGTAGGATCCTTGGCTTTCTTCCAAGGATTTGCTTGGAATGGGGGATAGATTCCCCCATCCACTCCGTACGTAGGCCCATCACCTTCTTAAGTAGGAGTGCCGTTTTGAGATAATACCTCTTATGGAAAAACTTTTCAAACTCCAGTCTCGGCCCCGTTTATGAGCTCTCCCTTTTCGTTGTTTAGTGGAGGGATACCTTTTCCTATTTTTCAGACCCCAGTTTCGATTGAGACGACCCGAACCTCTTATACTACACCTCCCACTCACAGCCCTATGCCTTACATATGGAATCTGTTTCAAAGTAATCCATCCACTTCGCAACCGGTGGCAGGGGGCAACCCCACCTTTACTTATGGGCATTCGGGGGTAGGTCTCTCTAATCCCCAGACTGACACTTTCAGTGCCCTGGTTCGACCCAAGCTTCCGTTCCTGGCAACGTTAAACTTGTCAGACTTTTCTAAGTTGATGAATAACCCAGTGAGGCATGACCCCTTGTGGCCACCTGTTCCCACCAAATTGCCATCCGACATCCCTAAATTCGAGGGCAAAGTTGGTGAAGATCCTGGGGCTCATGCCACCACATTTCATTTGTGGTGTTTTTTGAATTCACTGAATGAAGATTCAGTTAGGTTGAGGCTATTCCAAAGAACCTTAACAAGTACCGCAGAAAAATGGTACATTGAGTTTCCTTCTGCTTCTTTCAGTAGTTTTTGGGAGTTGGCTAGTGCATTCCTTAGCCACTTTCAGCTTTCGGTCCGATATGATTTCGGAGCAGACTTGTTATCTAACTTTAGGTAGAACAAGGCTACCCACATCTTGGATCATATCCAAGAGTGGAGGAGGTGAAAGATCCTTATAAAAGCCACTATTCCTCATGATTTCTTACTTGAGTGGTTCCTTAAATCCCTTTTTCCCTACATATCTAAGGACGTATCCACCTCAGGAGTGATGAATGAAGAAGAAGCCATTCTCAGGGCCCATCAATTGGATTTGATTTATTCACAATCTGGGATCTTGTATGAGATTATCCCTGAGGCACTGAGGCCTACCCATGATGCAGAGAAGCCTAAGCCTAGCCCCCATGCCGATGGTATGGTTGGGTCCGTAAACTCTCCCACTGTAGAGTCTTTGGATAAACAACTTCATCAGTTGTCCATCAAGCATTCTACGATGGAGGCAGTAAAGGCTGCCCCCTCCCCCAAAGTGCAAATGTTTTTGCATAGACCTCTCAGAAGGGCAATCCGCAGCTTAGTGGGAAGAAAAAGAGAGGAAAGGAAGGAGAGGGAAACCAAAAAAAGCAGAAACCCACGAATAGTGTTGATGGGGGCAAGAAAGAAAAGAAAAAGGTTAAATTCCTGTGTAAGTTGTGCCACATGGATCACCTCACTCACCTTTGTCCCCTTATGGAACAAGCCCAGAAGTTGCTTAAAGATCAACAACTAGCTGTCCTGAAGGATCCTTTTCTCCAAGGGCAGAACTCTGCTTCAACTTCTAATGTAGTAGGGGGCACTCCAAATGCCCCTGACCCAAACTATATCAACATGGTTCGATCTTTGACTTTGTTATAGACTAGGAATAAAAACTATGAGAAAGAGACTCCTGAGAAGGGTAAGGCTATAGGTGAAACTTCTAACCCTCTGACGATTGAGAAGCCTGCTGAAACCATGCCGAAGATACTGAAAGGTGTCTCCAAGAAGACCTTGTATAACCCTAATACTAGGGCTTCTTCAAACTACTTCTTGGTTGAATATCTAGCCTAAACCCCGTGTGCAATGTCAGCTTTAGAGGTGTTACAAAGTTGTCCCGCCTAGCGGGATGCCCTCTTAGCAGCTTTAGGCAGCATGGACTCGTCGAGTCTCATGTCAAAATTTCATTTGTCAGATGTTAAAATTTTCCTACCTTACCATGTATCCTTATCAGTAGATGTCATCCATGGTGGAAATACCATTGAAAGGGAATTCATTGATGAGGGTGCTTCTACATGCGTTATGTCCGTGTCCTGTTGGAAAGCTCTTGGATCCCCAAAGTTGGTCCCATTAAACACTCTACTCACTAATTTCGATGGAAGGTCATTCCGTCCGCATGGTATCCTACCAGCTTTTGAAATTAAGCTGGCAGGGAAAGCAGTGTCTATTGAGGTGGAAGTGATTGATGCAACTTTGGACTATAATTTGCTTTTGGGAAGAAGCTGGACTTATGACATGTCCGCTATTGTGTCGACCATCTTTCGGGTAGTGGTTTTTCCACATGAATGAAAGTTGGCTACTGTTGACCAACTTGATTTTACTCGAAAATGCCATTTATACTTTAATGAGTCCATTGTACCATTGGTTGATTAGGTAAAACCTGCTGCACAGAGCTTGGGGGATGGAATGTACGCATCATTGATGGGCACATTTGATCTTCTAGCCCCGATTAACTATATTGGTTCTACTAGTGTGGGGAAGTCCATAGCCATGGTTGTTGATAGGACTGATCCTTGGGTTCTCCCTTCCCCCCATGAACCAGAAGTGCCCTTATCGATAGTGGAAGTAGCTTACCAAGCTATCACTCAAACAAAAGTTGATCCCATTCCAGACCCCCTCACAGTCTCAAAGGACCTAGAAGAAGTATATTTTCCCGCGTGGGAAGAAAACTCTTTGCACTCTATGGATTGTTTAGATATGGTTTTACCTTCTAATGAAGCCATTCTGGAATCCATGAGTGGACGTGGTAAGATCTATGAAGATCTTCACCATCGATCCTATTTTCTTCCAGAGCTAAGTAGAATAGAAAATCAAGAGTTTCATATGAGACTGTCAGATGATGTTGATACACCCATCAATCCCTTACCCAGGGAGGGAATGTTTGCCGAGGGGAATATGGGAAATATTTCCACTACTATCCCTATCAGCATCTCTGTAAATCCTGATGTCGTGGAAAACATATATATAGGTGCAAATTGCTCTCTTGAGGAGATTTCTATCTATACTACCTTGTTTAAGGAATTTCGCAATGTCTTTGCCTGGTCATATGAGGAGATGCCAGGCATTGATCCATCGATTGTTGAACATGAGATCCAAACATATCTTTATGCTAAACCTGTTCAGCAAAAGTTAAGACCTGTTAACCAGCGTGAAGCGGGCACTGTGAAGGCTGAAGTTGAAAAACTGTTGAAGGCTGGTTTTATTTATCCCATAGCTCTGACAGAATGGGTATCCAACGTTGTTCCCATTGATAAGAAGCAAGGGACCATACACGTCTGTAGTGACTTCAGAGATTTGAATAAATCCTATCCTAAGGACAACTATCCCACACCATTTATAGACTAGATTATAGATTCTTGTGCGGGAAGTGAAGTGTTCTCGTTTATGGATGGTTTGTCCGGATACAATCAAATTCAAATAAAACCAGAAGAACAACATAAAACTACTTTCATTTGTCCTTGGGGTACCTTCACGTACAAAAAAATGCCCTTTGGATTGAAAAATGCTGGGGCAACCTTTCAACGGGCTATGAACTTTGCCTTCCATGATATCAAAGCCATTGTCGAACCTTACCTTGATGATCTGCCTACACATTCTCCTAAGAGGATTCAACATCTAGATCACTTACAGTTGATATTTGAGAAATGCAGATACTATAAGATCCACTTGAATCCCCACAAGTGTGTGTTCTGTGTCGAGTCAGGAAGATTGCTCGGGTTCATTGTCTCTAATAGAGGCATCCAGGTGGATCCATTAAAAGTAGAGGCCATTGTAAATATGCCTCCTCCTCGTTTTATCAAGCAACTTCAAAGCCTATAAGGAAAGTCTAATTTTCTTCGATGTTTTATCGTTAACTATGCCAAGATTACCAAGGGCTTCATGTGCCTACTTAAAAAGGACACCCCATTTGTATGGGATGAAACTGCATAACTCGCTTTCGAGGCATTGAAAAAAGCTTTGTTGTCGGCACCTTTACTGCGTCCGCTAGATTACTCTAGGGATTTTATATTGTATCTGGCCATGTCCGAGTCAACCATTGGGGTAGTACTGGTCCAAGAGGATGATAAGCTCATAGAGCATGTCATTTACTATCTTAGCTATGCTTTGACCTGACCTGAACTCAAGTACTCCCATGTTGAGAAATTAGCCTTAGCAGTTGTCTATGCCGTTTAGAGGTTACACCACTACATTTTACTGAGGACCACAACAGTAGTGGCAGATGTGAATCCCTTTCAATATGTTTTGTCCTCACGGATTGTTGGGGGAAAATTCAACCAATGGATAGTCATTCTCCAAGAGTTTGACTTGTATTTTTAGTTCGCTAAGTCTAAAAAGTCCTTAGTTTTTGCTAAGCTTATAGCAGAATTTCCTACTGAAGAAAATGTAGCTATTGAAGAAGACTCATTCCCATATGAGCATATCTTCTTGATATCTGCCTCTGATCCTTGGTACAAGGATATTCTTATATATCTCCATACTTTGAAGTATCCTGCAGCTTCCTCACTGGAGGAACGACGTAAATTAGTCCTTCATGCTAAGAAATACCTCATCATAAGAGATACATTATATTGAAGAGGGGTAGATTCCATTTTGTGTCGATGTCTTACCCATGAGGAGGTGGAGATTGTCCTGAATGATTCCCATAGTGGAGTGTGTGGGGGTCATTTATATGGGTTAGCAATGACCCAGAAGATACTACCTGTCGGTTATTTCTGGACCATGATCTTCAAAGATTGTGTGGAAGCAGTGAAGCACTGTCATCCTTGTCAGCTTTACACTAGGAAAATGCGGTCACATCATGCTCCGTTGTTTCCCGTTGTCTCGGTAGGCCCCTTCATGAAATGGGGGATTGATTATGTGACATGCAACCCAGCCTTGACTGGGGGGCATAAATATATTATTGTTGCTATTGACTATTTTACGAAATGGGCAGAGGCAATGCCTACTTTTAAAGCTGATGGGGAAACAACATCTTTCTTCGTATTCAATCAGATTATAGCACGGTTTGGTATACCCAAAGTGATTGTCACTGACCATGGCAGTCATTTTCAAAATAGCATGATGACAGAACTAACCACTATGCTTGGATTTAGACAAGAACATTCATCTTCGTACTATCCGCAAGCAAACGGTTAGGTTGAGGCTGTAAACAAGACTTTGAAGACCATCATCAAATGTACAATTGATGCAGCCCGTTCTAACTGGCACATCATGCTATACCCTGCTCTTTGGGCATACCGAACTAATGTAAAAACTGCTACGGGTTTCTCCCCCTTCCAACTCATTCATGGAGTGGAAGCCATTACCTCGGTTGAATGTGAAATCCCGTCTTTGAAAATAGCTATTCATGTGTTACCCGATACAACAGAGCTTGAAGAACATCTGATACATTTAGAACACCTTGATGAGCAGTGTAGAGATGCGTTGACTGCTAATCAAGCTCACAAGAATAGGGTCAAAAACCAATATGATAAGTTGGTCAAACCTCGGATTTTTTCTAAGGGGGAACTTGTTTTGCTTTTGGACCAAGACAAAGAACCCCTGGGGGTAGAAAAATTCAAGGCCATGTGGTTAGGGCCTTATGTCGTGTCGAAGGTCTTAAAGAAGGGTGCATATGAGTTAATTGATTTTGATGGGAACAAGCTGCCTAAGCCTAGAAATGGGCTCTACCTGAAAAAGTACAATTCTTAGGCTTAGCGCTTTTTCTTGTATTTTCTTGTATGTATTTTTATGTACATTAGTTTGTCAGTTTTGTTTTTTATACCATATGTTGGTTGTTAGAGATGTCTTCTGAGAGGTATCTAGGTTTTTGCTGATTGTGCCAGTTGCCACACTTGTAATCTAGTAATCTAGCTTCAGCAGCATGGGTCATTTACTCTCCCTCAGGATAGCTAGTTGCTGCAGGAGGTGCTTGATTAGGTCTTGTTTCTAATAATGTTGCTGAATATATGGCTGTAATTGAGCTTCTATGGGATGCTTTGTCACGTTGTATCACCCAGCTAGAAATATGCCTGGACTCTCAACTGGTGGTTTCCCAGCTCAATCGAGCTTATCAGGTGTGAAACCCTATTCTATTACGTCAGTTCATGCAAGTTAGGTTATTGGAAAGAAATTTTGAATTTATTATATTCAATCACATTCCAAGAAATTAGAATTCATTAACTGATGCATATGCTAATTACATTTTAGATTGGCATATAACACACATTTCATAAAAATATATAGCATGCATATAAAAAACACTTGTAAATAAATCGACAATAATATATATGTGTGTGTGTGTGTGTGTGTGTGTGTGAGTATCTATCTATAGATAGGTCGAGTCTGATCCTCAGATCCAGTCATAACTGTATAATATACAAAAATATACAAAATGTGGATCGCAGTCCATCAAAATGTCCTAGATCTAAGTAGGACCATCCTGGTCACTTGGACCACCTTGGTCCCCATGGTCTCTTTGTACTCTAGCTTCCTCAGCCTCTTCAGCTTTGACAGCCTCCACAACATCTACACAAGAATTGATCTAGCCACCTGCCTCAAAAGGTGTAACTAGACAGGTGGAACTCCAACCACAAACTCCTGCATGAAGGCTGGGATATGCTCTATCTGCAAAGTGGGAACTCTCTGGGTAAGCCTAGACAGCTTCCCCTCCAGAACCCTAATAAGCCATGGGTATTCACCTAAGACAAGATGAACAAACATACGTGGATGCCCCTCAGGGCGGACCGGTCCAAAATCTTCATTTTGACATGTTTATAGGATTAGGACTTTTATACATATGTATATATCTATAATTTAAAATTCATAAAAATTTGAAAAAATTTGAAAATTAAAAAAATTTACCTAGCTCTCCCCATGCTCCTCCTGGAGGGAGGACAAGGTCTGGATCACCTTGAAAATCCATTCCGGCATACGGAAACTGCTCTAGTGCCGGTAGCTGCCGCTACCACCAAAAGTAGAAGTCATCATCGTACACACTCTGCACTGAGCCTCCTCCTCCTTGATGGAGGAAGATGTCTCCCCATCTGCGCAGCCTAGACTGACATGGAGATCAGACTGGTAGGGGTATGGTAGGGATCAACCCTGGTACTCTCTCTTGAAGAAGGCAACCAATATGCTAGAATACCAAAAATTCTTTCACCTTCCTCTCTTGCAATCAGAGAGTTGTTTTCTCATAATCGGGACAACTCTTGAACACCAATCATATAGGGCATCCTGCATACAATCCACCACCAACCTTATTTGGCTCCGTGTAGCTAGATGTAATGAAGAGGATCCCGCAACCCTCACTATGGTGCTGGTCAGTACCTATAGTGTAAGATGACGAATATGTGCAATAGGGATGCAACTCCCTCTCTTCTGGGTACCAGGTGTGTAGTACACATCAATGTAGTTTTGGACACTTAAAGGATCACTGCCCCTGCCGGTGCCCTCTAAGTTGACTGGTGCTCCTTGTCGTGATAGACCGGCAATAAAATATATGTCCTCGGAAGTAATTTCCAAAGTTTCACCCTATAGGTCAAACATTCGTAAATCATGGTCCCAGTAGTTTATCATGAACTCCAGAAAAGGAACATTGGCCTGGATTGGTGATGTGCAAAATAATTTTAATAACCCACTCGTTCATAAAGCATGTATGGTGGGTGCACTTTGGAGCTCTTCCTAGTCCATATCCTCATGCTCCCGTTCCCTCCATTCCAACACCATCTTCACACCTAGCAAAACAATCATTATGAATCATCAATATCATATAAAATTTCAAAATTTTTGCCTCAATTTATCTTTTTATCCTTCACGCAGTACACGCGACTGTCTAGTTAGACATGTTGCGTACTGTATACGACTTTCCCTAAGGGAAACCCGCGTACAGAGCGCGTGTACGCAAGTTTCAACATAGTGAACCTGCGTACACAGCGTGACATGCTTTAGGATGCTTAAAAATATGAAATTGGGACTCAAAATTGAAAATTGTTAGGATCAAATTTAAGAGCTCGGGGTGTAGGCTTACCTGCAACTTGCGGAATTGGATTTCGTCCACTGGATTGTCCACACCGATCAAATGAAGGTAGAAGTAAAAAATTGTTTTTTATGGCTAGAAATCAAAATGGTGAGTTTTATTTTCATTTTTGAACTATTTATAGAAATGATATTTCTAAAGTGGGTTTTTTTCCTATAGTTCGAAATGTATTCAACTAATACCATATCTCTTTTTGCCTTGTAACAGGTTTTTCATCATTACAAAGTGTTTTTTGCTCCTATATGGTGGTTTTTGACATTTCCAATGCATTTTTGCATCTATACTTAATCCACGTTAAACTTAGCAATTAACATTTTTCCACAGACTATGGTATTTTAAACCATTAGTTCCCTATCTTTACCATTGTTCTTCTGTGGATAGGACCTTCCTTTCATGAGTATCCTCATTTGAAACCTATGTTGTCTTTTGATACTCATGCTGCAATTGTTTCAGGTACAGGGGTATCCTCTTAGCTATTTTTCACGCCAAATAGAGCCTCTTTTGGGTCTCTTTTTACAAGCTATCCCTTTATAGGACTCCGTGCCCTTATGGAGTTTCTTTATGCCCAGGTCTAACTCCTTAAAAACAGACTTGACTGCCGAGTTAACTTGTCTGTTCAAGCTTGTTAAGAATATGTGAATGGGCATCCGCATTGGTGGTAGGTTATCTCTTTCTCGGACCATGTGGAATAATACAAGAAAGGATCCCTCTCTTTTCTATTTGAATTGAGAAGAGTATTCTCAGGCATAGGTTTATCACTTTTCCAGACTTGAGGGACTAAATTTACGAAAAAGGAAATCTTGGTCTGAGCTTAGTTTTCTCGTTTTCATGCTCTATACCTAAACATGAAAAAGATTCTGAGTGTACTTTGTGTATTTGTCATGCTTGTTAAACACTAAAGAACAAAGCAACGAGTTTATTGTTGTAAGCCCCATGTCTCGTACTCAAATGGACCTTTCCGAGTGATCTTGCTTTCCTTCACACTCATAAAACTCAAGCTATTTATGTTGTTCTTGAAGGAGCGTTGGGTAGGTGGTAATTTAACCTTTTTTGGACCTCCCTGACTAAGTATGAAAAATGTTCACCTTTTCTTCTACGAAATTTAAGAGAGTTCTTTTGTGGTATGTTTTATACTTTTTCAGCCTCAGGAGACTAAATTGAACGAAAAAGGACCCCCCTGGAGTCTTCTTTTGAGTTTTCAGACTCTCCAATTGTGAAAACACTAGCTGAGCATGTACTAGTTCGGCCTCATTGAATCCACGAATCAGTGACACTATCAAGCATTATTTTCTCTTCTCTTCAAGCTTGTTAAAAAATGAAGCGAGATCCGAGTTGACTTTCCTGGACTCGTTAAAATTTAACAAAGAAGGTAAGGAAGAATTTTTCTCTTGTTTTTAGTTAGTGGCAGCATGTCATCCTTGAACATAGCACTCTGTGTTTTTTCCAATACCCATGTCTCAGTGTTCACTTTTAGTTCAGCTATTACTTCGAGTTTATTACTCTTCCTCTTGTTTGTTATATCTGGGGAATCTGATCATGTCTCCTACATGACAGATAAGTCTAGTTGTTCTATCTATAAAGTTAAAAGCTGCCTTGGGTCATCTCTGTGTCATGCTCACTATTCAAGGACTCAACTCAATGTTTGATCTCTATCCTGATCCCATCATTGTTATATCTATTATCTCTTGTGTCTCCCTTCCTTTGCCTAGTTCCTAGTCACTCTTGTGATTCGTTGGAGGATCTATTTCCTTCCATATCACAATATGGTTTCGCTTCAGTACTTCCCGATGACGAAGACCTAGAGTTTTGACAATAGTACCTCAGGATTCATTTCCATCATTGGTGAATTCCTTTGCTTTAGTTTTCGATTATAACCTATTGATTGACAAACTATTGAATCCGTTCCATGTTCGACTTCAGCCTACATTTATTCACATGGCTTGGATTGTACTGGTTCTTTGGGATTGTTTATGAAGACCTTAGTTCCTCATCTATGGACTAAGTTGCGCAAGATTATGTTCCACTTATGTATACATCTTCCAGATCTTTGAAGACTCATCATTATTGTATATTGTGGCTTCGATCCACCTTCGTAATATACATGGTCTTGTATCCATATTATATGATGTACTCAAACATTGTAAAGGAGCTAGTGTTCTAGTATATTGAACATAGCATCCTTAGATATGACTTTGTATATGACATTATTATGTATTTGTTTCAGGTACTACCTCTGATCCATTGGATTTCTGAGTTCTCCAAAGATAAAGATTATAATGTATTTCGGCCATCGCTTCCCTCTAACCTGACACATTAGGGGGCATTTGTTATCAACCCAAAGGGCACTTCTCCATCCGAGTGCTGACATTTCCTATGTTGGCACACAAAAGGACATTTATGGATTGAAGGTTGCCTAAAACACTATAGATGGGCATGTTATGAAATACATTCACTATCCATCCAGCTTGACTTCTCATATGTCAATTGTTGTACGCAACTTTTCCTATAAGCAACCCGCGTACATATGCGACTTTTCCTACAGCATGTCGCGCACTGTACGCAAGTATTTGTCATTGCAACCTGCGTATAGATCTATACACAGGTTTCCCTTATAGCAAATCGCGTGTCATACATGGGTTTCCAGTATCAATACTCATGTACGCCTTCCTTTGACATTAAAAATAATAAATCACGATTAATTGAGATTTGTTAAGCCCTAAACAATAACTATCTTAACTGTCTCAACCTCCTCAACCTTCAAAACTAACTTTTTTCACTAAGTATAAATAAAGGCCTTGGGGAGGGCATTAATCAATCATACTTGGAGAGCAAAGTTATGCTGGTGGTATCTATTTAGAAGTCTTTGGAGCAGCAGAACTTAGAATCCTTTGGTTGCAGAGGAGTCCTTGTTTCAGGCATTGGGTTGTAACCTTAACTCATTCACTATTGTTAATAAAGGGAATCCTTATTCCAAATGTGTGTTGAATATCTTTCATGTATCATGGTTTGATGAATATTTATGATTAAGCACTCTATATACTGTTTATCTAACTTGTCATATATACATGTATAAGTTTGCACTTGGAGGATTTTCTCTTTGCAGGTGAAGGAGAAACATCCCTAAAAGCTTTGGAGGAGAAGCAGAGCAAGAGAAGACAAAGGTTGGATCATCCGTCGTAAATCGGGTGAGTCTATCCTTTCTTCTTATTTCCTTTCTATACCTTAAAGATGATTTTCTGCAAGTTTTAAGAGTACGTTGGTAACCCCATACCTTCGGTTATAAGGTGTTTATTCCTGAACAACAGAATTGACGACTCCACTGGGGAGCCCAGACTGCTGTAGGTTATTTATGTTACCCTTGACAAGTCTTTGCCTTGAGTTTGTGTGTGGTATCTTGTCCTGGTTCATGCTTACCATAGTGTTTGAAGGCCTTGTGGATTTTCCTTCTTTTTGAGAATATTTTGTACCTGTATGCGGGTTGCTCTTATACACAGTCGCGTACAGAGGCCTGCGTATGTGGGTTTGTCTCTAGGACAGTTGCGTATAGTACACAAGTTGCCCTTATACACAGTTGCGTACAAGCCTTGAAATAGGTATTTTTGGGTTAGGGTTTGCTTGCCCCTATCCTTTTATGATTCCTATTTGTTAGTTGGTCTTCTTTATAAGCACTGTGCTATTAGTTTGATGACCTTGTTGGCCACACCTTGCGCTTTCTTGTAAAGCCCTTGAGTTTCTTTTGTTTTGATTGTCTTCTATTTGCATTTTGAAGTAGGTTTGCCTATTTGGGTTATAGGTTGAAGTTTTTTTGTCCGAATTAGTGATCAGGGTTCTGGGCAATGTTTTTCACAGTCTATCTTTGGATAGTGATTGGTTTTCCACTTACCTTTGTGTGTTTTCAGTGATTTCTTGTCATTGTACCTGCCCAAGCTAGGGTTCCAAGTCTTCCCTTGTTGGTTGATATTTGGTCTTATTAATCTGTTTACTTCAATTTGCTTGCTTTATACAGTTGATTTGATCCAAGTATACTCAATTTTAGTGCATTTTAGGTGCATAGTAGTGTTTGAGCATTTTAAGAAGTGAAAAGAAAACATTTTCAAGCTTTTTGCATTTGTTTTTGCATAAGTAGTTTTATTTTCAGTTTTAAAATATAATCTCAAAACTACAAAAATATAGTCTTAGTTTCTCTTTATCATTGCATTTGTTCATCAATTTATGTTTACAAAAGAAACAGAAGTTTTCTTTAGTAGTGGTAATTTGCTTTGAAAAAAATACACCTTTGCTTTTTGTTTCTTACCGAGTAAAAAAACCATAGTTCATCAATCCACTTCCTTCTGAGTAAGAAATAGCCCTTAAAATGAACGCAATAATTAAAATTTACTAGTAATTTTTATTTTCTAGGGCCATTCACCTACTAGCTTAGGCTAGACTTGTGGGATAGGAAGTGTAAACTTCCCATAAGTTTTAAAATTTACACGTAGTGGACTATTCGATAGGAAAATCCTTGTCTTTATCAATTGTATCTGGGAAGCTCCTCTTAAAAGGGAGTCAAGCATGAGTCCGCATGGAGGCATTGGACTGAGGAGATAACCCTCCAATTCCTTGTCAAAACATAAATCAGTACTATTATGCATCCAGGGATTTTGTCTTAGACAGAGTTTCGAGCTCAGCTACCCCGCCCAGGCGTATGAGTCAGGCTTGTGACTGTCCCCCTAGAATGTTGGTATAACTGAGGTAGCCTTTAGTCTCTTGACATATAGGGTTCATACCTAGGTAAACCAGAAGGCTATTTCTGGTTCACCTTGGACGGGCTTGGAAGATAACCCTTGTTGAAAGTGTAGGAGGGAGGTGGGTGATTCCTTCTCTTGTGCCTAAGAAGCACTTCAAGGACGCCAAGTAACCATTGTTCAGCTTTCTTCGGGAAAGCATATCTTTCACCCTTGTTGACTGTTTGAGGCTTTATGAAATTTCGTAGTGTTTTCTCTATGGTTTTGTCTGTGCTTAGTTGGCCTTAGGGTTTGATTTGTTAAATTTACAATTGTGGAGGACCAACCTATAAGAAGGTCACGAAGGGTTCAAAACCTTCCTCCTCTCATCACATTGGAACCTCCACCTCCACCCTAAAGGTGGAGACTAGACATGGACGGTTCATTTGAACCGGTAGGAGTAAGTGAAGTTCCAGGTGAACCAGCACTTGTAGCTAACCGTTTTGATTTTAACACAGTTGAGATAGAATACTTGTAGGTTGATGAGTTTGGAAGGAATTCTAACACACCCTTGACTGACTTAAATGATCGTGTGATCATCCAAGTTAGACCTTTTGATTCACCTATTTTAGGTGTCCTTGTGGGTAGGATTACGTCTACTGCGGGAGAAGGTTCTTTTGTTTTCACCTCAGTCATTCCAGCTGAAGGGGTACTACCTCCCCCAGCAAGTGCCCCTAGCCCTGGCATACCTTCTACGCCTTTGACTCCAGTGAGTCGGGTGGTCCAACCACCGGTTCACTCAAGCCTAGAAGGTGCTTCTAGTGACATGGTTACTGGGATTCCTAGTATACTTATTGTTCCTTCCTCCTTCACATACACTTCCCAGAGTGGTCCGGTAGGATCCTTGGCTTTTGTCCAAGGATTTGCTTGGAATGGGGGACACATTTCCCCATCCACTCCATACATAGGCCCATCACCTTCTTATGTGAGGTACTTATAGACTGTACCTAAATTCATATCACTATGATATGTAACTAGATGGCCATGCTAGGTGAGGACTACAACAACAACATAGTTTGAAGCATATGACTCAATCTCAAAGGGTTGTCGTAGATCTAGTAAGGTAAGGATGGGAACCAAACAAAACTGCTTATTTAGCTACTCAAATGCTTGTTGTTGTGGCTTGGACTAGATGAACTTGGCCTTAGATCCCCATTTTGTCATTTGGATAAGGGACTAAGCAATATTAGAGAATCCCAACACAGATCTGCGATAGAAGTTGTCAAGGTATAGGAAGTTGTGAAGCTCTATGAGAGTTGTGAGGATTTTCCAGTCACAAATGGCTTGGATCTTGGCCGGATCCACATGCACACCATGTTCTTCCAGGATTTATCCTAGATATTGAACCCTCTGCATTCCAAATGAGCACTTCTCTAGATTGATGTATAACTTGTGTTGTCGTAGAGTGCTAAGGACTTGGTGGATATGTTGATAATGTTCTTCCCATGTTTTGTTGTAGATGAGAATATCATTTAGATATATGACCACAAAATAATTGGTGAATTATTGGAGAATATCGTCCATCATCATCATGAAGTTTGTTGGAGTATTAGTCAAGTCGAAAGGCATGACCGACCACTCAAAAAGGAATTCTTGTTATTTGAAGGTAGTTTTTCAGACATTGGTCTGCTCAATTGGAACCTAATGATAGCCATACTTTAGATTATTTTTACTAAGATATTTGGAATCCTTAAGCTATATGAGAAGCACGTCGATCTGAGGAATGCGATATTGATTCTAGATTATGATCTTTTTTAGAGATTGGTAATCAATACTGAATCACCATGTCCTATCTTTGTTTTGTACCAACACAATTGGGCTCCCACACGATGAGGAGTTGGGTTGAATGTGCCTCTTTTATATTAATTATTGAATATTGTCCTTCATTTTTTCATTCTCCATGAGGGAATTCCTATATACAATCCCATTTAGTAAAGGAACCCCAAGGACCAAATTAATTGAAGGATTTACCTAGTAATGTAATGGCACCACAGTAGGTGTAGAGAAGATATCTTATATTCTTCCACTATCTTGTCCAACTACTTCTACTTTGTCAAGAGACCTTGTGTAGAGGTGGTAGTTGTGGATATGATATTTCATTCCCCTTCAAAATAAATCATAAAGAGGAAAAATTTCCCTATCTAGAATATTACCTTCCTGTATTTCTTAGCTATGATGAGAGACATTGTATTAGTGGGAATTGTCTCTGGTATCCTATAGAGTTGTTTTTCCAAAGTAATAATGAAACTATGAGCTCTAGACTCATACACAACATGAAATTTCAACATATATGGCTGTCCTAAAAGAACATCAAAAAATTTAATCAAGGAAACATCACACATTACCTTGTTTTTGAAGGGATTTATGCCATAGGATAGGAAGCATTGTTGATTGATGCAGATGTCTCATCTGTGGCTCAAACAACTAATGGTGTATGGTTGGGTGTGTGGAACTATGGGTAGCTTCAATGTTTTGATGACCTCAACTGATATGAGGTTCTTTTGGATACCGTTGTCAACAATGAAATGTAGCGGATTCACCTACACTCAAAGTTATGAATGGAAGAGGAACTCACTTTCCTATGGCTCCTCCAACTCTTATGGATGGTACTTTGTGTCATTCATCAGTGTTGGTCCAAGGGATTTTGTGGAACTCATGCCACTTGTCGATGTCCTTCTTTGATTTTTTGTTACCCCTGTTTTCCTAAGGCTTGGGATGGTTTTTAGGATTTTATCCATCCCTGCTCTGTCCTTTTATTTGTGAGTTAGGCCCACCTTTTTTAGGGTTATGCTACTATTGACTTGTGAACCCAAACTTTCGTATATTCTTATGCTTAAAATTTTTCTCTATCTTGACAGTGTACCAAT
This sequence comes from Pseudotsuga menziesii, assembly GCA_001517045.1. Classification (NCBI taxonomy): domain Eukaryota; kingdom Viridiplantae; phylum Streptophyta; class Pinopsida; order Pinales; family Pinaceae; genus Pseudotsuga; species Pseudotsuga menziesii. Next base: position 556,307 of record LPNX010038876.1, on the reverse strand, counting down.
AATTAGCTCACAATGAAGATATTGTTGGAGGTTATGCAATCATATGGAAAATAGATCAGATTGTAATATGGTTATCATTCATGGTAACATAGTTCCAAGCATATGATCCAGGAAAGCAGAGGTCTCAGAAGAATCCATGGTTTGTGCAAAGAACCGATAGACAGGAGTAAATCCGCACAAGAGATCAGTAGACAAAAAGAATTTCACTGGTTGAAAGAGAAAGGAGGATAAAAAGGCATTGAGTTGTGAAATCAGAAACTAATCCCCAAGAAAGAGATCATGATCAATGGACGAGGTTGATCGTGGAAGCAAATCAACGGTTGGAAGCTATTTCGCAGGGAGAACTAGCGTGGATTAATAAATTTCTGATGTGCATGAAATTTTTATGAAGTCCTCCTTATGGTATTTGAAGTCCATCGTCGATCTAGATCTGATGGTCCTCACCGATTTCGTAGAGTCAACTAGTAGGTGAGTTAACAATCATATTGGGAATGGAATTTTAATGTAATATTCTTTATAACATTTGGATTCCATCGTAGATATGCGTGGACCCAGATCTAAGGGTTATCAATAATTTCGCTCGTTAAAAAAGGAGGTGAGTTAACATAGAGGATGGATGCGAAATTATTGTGAGAACCAAAGGTTGAAATAAAATATGTTGAACAGATCAAAAGTCGAGAAAGGGTGCACAAAAAATTGAGGGTGCGAAAGGAGTTTTGTAGGCAGAAGGCAGAAAGCAAAAAACATGGGAGTTGTTTAACAAAATATTGAAAACCCAATATCCACATCCTGCACCAGATCTAATATTGATGGTCAAGAAAGGATGCACAAGAAATCGACGACGCAGAAGAAGTTTTTCAAGCTGAAGATGGAAAGCGCAAAATTATGGAAGTTATTTAAAAAAATGTTGAAAACCCAGGATCTGCATCCCGCACTAGATCTAAGATCAATGATCGAGAAATGTTGTACAAGAAATCGACAACATGGATTGAATTTGCAGAAGAGGATGTGCGAAAGCAGGTGTTTGATTTCAAATCAATGTTTAGTAGAGAGGTCACATGAAATCGATGATGCGGAAGATGTCATGCAGAAAATGATGCATGGAAGGAGGAAAGCAAGAATTGTAGAATGATATCTGGAAAATCACATATATAATATCAAATTTTCTTCTCAGATCAATGGTCATGAAGAGCTCGAAGAATATCAATGGTGTGGAACCAGTACTACAGAACCATAACTACGGAACTAGGAGTGTGGAAACTATGATTTGTTGAAGAAATAAAATTATCGAAGAGCCAAGTTGCAGAAAATCGCAATTGCGTACGAATCCAAATGACGAAGATATGTTGCAGAAACTCATGACTACTCAGCGATTGAACTTCTTGTCTATCATAAGGAATTGAACGGTTTGATCAGTTATGGAAATGGACCTTCAGGAATATGAACAGGTAAAGGGTTTAAGGACTAATATGTATAAAATGATGTGCATGATGAATGGATGGTTGCACTCTCTACAGGCAGAGAGATGGTGCATAGACCATTGTAGAAGTGGGGATTGCATAATGAAAGAGGACCATGAGGTGTTTCAAGAATATCCGAAACAGAGACAATGGGGACAACCAAAGTGCATAATCAAATCTATAAGTAGATCAGAATAGAGTTGGTATGTATTGGTATATCTGTTTGTCTACATATTGTACAGAACAGGTTTAAATATGAGAAACAAGGGTGGTAGGGTGGTGCTAGGAAAAACATGTTGTCTTCTTTGTACAAGTTGGGGCCTGTATAAGTGGAAGTTGGTGCTTCAAACCAATAGTAGCTAGAGAATGTTATCTTAGTGGGTGCTAAGGAAAACATGCGGGCTGGGTGCTCTCCACAAAAAGGAATTTGTAAACAGAGGTTTCAACCTGATTTGAGTAGGGGCTCAAATAAAGCTGAATATTTGTCTGTCTCTATCATGTGTATATGATTGATGATTATCATTCCTTCTGTTATACTTGCTGCATTATCATAACTGTAAATATGTAATTAGTAATAATACTTTAAATATTGGAAATGGTTTAAGCTTTAGAAACACTAATTCACCCCCCCTGTCAGTGTGCCATTGTGTGTAACAACTGGTATCAGATCCATGCCTTCATCATGAGCCTAACTAGCTTGAAGGAGATCCTTAGACACATGGATTATTCAAAAAATGGAACACCTCTCTTTGATAAGAACGTATATGCAATATGGAGTAAAGATAAAGTGGTACTTGCAATCAACTGGGTATGATTTATGGATTTCAGTTGTAAATGGTTTCATCCCTCCAAAGAAAGTGAAATCAACAACTTAGAAAGAAGCTAGAAGTTACAACTCAAAATCAAAGGAAATTATACTAGACGGATTACATGATTGTGTCAAAGGAAGGGTAGGACAATGTGTCTCAACTAAAGATATTTGGGAAAAAATAAGGGATCTATATTCAATTGAAGGATAGGAAATTGAATCTAGTACAATATTGATGAACTCAATCAACCATGAAGGTAAAGGTTCTCCTAAACACTCTCTCTGTAATAACTCAGAATGTGATGATTTCTCTCATACGAGTGAAGAAGTTGATGAAGGTATTGTGAATTGTGAGGTAGAACTTGTAGTTTCACTAGAAAATATTGATGACTTAAGAAAGATGATAAAAAAGCAAGTTGAAGAAAACTTCCAAGAAAAAAAAGCAGCACAACTACTTGAAGAATCAATGTCAAGACAATTAAATGACAAAGAAAAGATATGTAATACTCAAAAAACTGAAATTGATTCCCTGAAAGAAGAACTAGAAATATTAGTCTTGTGTCAAACTCTAGTAGATAAATATGAAGGAAGTCTTGAACAAAATAAGAAAGAACTCTTAGAACTCGGAGTAGAAAACCATTCTCTAAAGAATGAACTGCAAAAATCTCAAGAGGAATGTCAAGGCTTGATAAGACAAATTGAAAACAACCTTGAAGAATATCTGAGAGGGAAAGTCAATATGAAAGGTAAAATCTGCCAAAGACAAGAATAGGAAATTCTTTCTTTAAAAAGTTTGGTCACGGAAAATGATGAATTAATAACCAAGTCAAATTTTGGAAAAGGTTATATGATCTTGGACCACATTCTCAGCCATTAGAGATCTCCACATGACAAGACTGGGATAGGATTTGACAAGTCACAAAAGAATTATGAAAAAGGAGAAAGTCCCCAGCCATCTCAAGAAAAAATTGAAGAGAAATATAGAAGTCATAAAGATAGTAGAGAAAAGTGTCATGATCAACAAGGTCCAAGAAGGACACAATCAACAAAAAGGTCTATGTTACAGAAGGGACAATTTAATTCTAGTTACGAAAATAATTTTAATGGTTTTTTCTATGCATGTAGTGGTTTTGGTCACAGGGCTATGGATTTCACATTCCATGAAAGAAGAAGTGTTCGAAGTCGAAGTGACGTTATTAGATGCTAGAAATGTGACCAAATTGGACATTTTGCTGCTAATTGTCACACATTGACATGCTTCACCTATGGTTGCTTTGGTCATAAATACCAAGTATGTGCAAGTCCAAGAAGACAATCAATGAGGAGTATTTCATATCCATCAGCAAGGAAAGTAGATGAATCTTGGAAGAAAAATAATGCAAAAATATTTGAAGACCAAAGGACTAATGATCACAACCAAAGACATTCTCAGGAATGGATGAGAAATAATTTTTTGTTGAATGTAAATAAAGTTGATCATTTCACAGAAGATGTCTTCCATATGGAAAGCCATGTATGAGGTCTGTCAAAGGCCTTGATAGATCTCGAGTCCATGAAATTGGAAGATGAACTCAAAGAAAATGGATGACTAGTCCAAGTAAAATAATAGGTCCTAGGATCAAATTGTAAACATTGATAGAAGGAAGGAAGGCGGACATGGATGAAGTTTGAGAGAAGAAGTGAATCTCAGTAGAAGCAAGAATGAAAATTAGGAGAAGAAGGATGAAGTCTAAAAATGTTTGTATGCAGTTTGTGAAGGTTTTTGATATAAAGAAAAGATAATATTAGAAGTGAACAATATGATGACTCGAGAAGAAGACTTAGGAAAATACACAACTGTTGTTAATAACAACTAAAGGGTAACTGAGATGAATTCGATATATAGTAAGTTTAATAGAATTTTCAAGTGGCCAAAAACTTTCCTTTTAAATTTGTAGATATATCTTTGGATGTGGATAAAGCATTGAGGACGAGGCCCATGATCGATGATGTACATTTATGAATAATTCAATTAAATAATTGAGAAGTTCCTTAAGGAGCACAAAAACAACATATTGATGACAATGATGAAAATGGACCTTATACATCCCTAATAAGTGTAGAAGTCATTTCCATGTCAACAAAAGAAGCAACAAGCTTGTATAAGGAAATTGCACAAAGGTTCAAATAATTGAGCCAAGATTTAGATCAAATGATGCATTTGATAGAAGTAGACAAGATAAAGGCACCAATATTAAGAGTGTTTATTGATAGGGGGAGCAAGAGAAATTTCCTGTGATATCATGGACTCTCTCTAGTTGAAGCAAATAAAGTGAAGGGATGATTTTGATGCATGCATACCTTTTATGAATTTACTATATGATTGATTCATTTCTTAAGAGTAGCTGGCAGTACTGTCATGATAAGATTTGTTGAAAATATTCAAGGAATCCAAAGTATATAGAAAAATTGTGTGTAAACAAAGATTGAAGATGACTGTCACATGTTTGAGGAAATAAACTAAAAAATTAAATGAAAAGGACGAGACCTCCAAAACTATTGGGAGAAAGTATGATTTTTGCATGTAATCATAGTGAAGACATGATTTTACTTGTTTCACTCAAAAGTTTAGAAATCAAGTATTTTGACAAGACTCTTGATGGTAAAATCTTGTGAAGGATTTTGAAGACATATCCTCTTGTTGAAAATATGAAGAAATAAAATCTTAGATCTACATATGATTGAGGATTTTTGGCTGTGGTGACTTCTATTTTTCTGGAGTAGCATAATTGATGACAACACATTAATGAAAAAGGTTGAAGTGATGACATGGAGTACATGATCAATGACAAAACAAGCAAAAAATTGAAGACATGGAAATGAAAAACAAAGAACAAGGACATGGCATTGGATGACATGAAGAACATGGAAAGAAAAAAATATTTATAATACTTGGGAGTTTGTTCCTAGATTTGTAGATAAAAATGTAATAAGCTCCAAGTGGGTGTTTAAAATTGAGATGAATGAACAAGGACAATTTGTGAGGAATAAAGATCGATTGGTTTGTAAGGAGTATTCCCAAGTTGAGGGACAAGATTTTGATGAAACTTTTGCACCAGTAGCAAGATTGGAAGCTATCATAATGTTTCTTTCCTAAGCCACTCATAAATATTTTCAAAGTGTATCAAATGGATGTTAGGTCAACTTTTCTCAATGGAGATATAGAAGAAGAAGTTTATATAGAGAAACCTAAAGGGTTCCAACTGACAGACAATCCTGACAATGTCTGCAAACTGAAGAAGACTCTATATGGATTGAAACAAGTACCAAGAGTCTGGTACTATAGACTGGATAAATATCTACATGACAAAGGTTTCAATAAAATGGTTTGCTAATGCCATGCAATCTAGTTTTGAGATTCCAATGATAGGAGAATTGTCATTCTTTCTTGGTATTCGCATTATCCAAAGTCATGAAGGATTATTTCTCTCCCAAGATAAGTATTCGAAGGAGATGTTGAAGAAATTTCAGATGGAAGATTAGTTGTTGGAGATGTAATCGAAAAAACCACAGTATCGAAATGACGAGGTCGACGTTTCGAATCCATATCAGGATCCATCATCAGGACACAGTCGAATGTGGAGAGGGTGAGAACCAAAGTTAAATACTGGAACCGGTCAGAAAATCTAAGGTCGGCCGCGGAGACTAGGGTTTGCTATGTCGAAGAATTTCCAATTTTTAATTTTATTTGATTACAAATGCGCGGAAAAATTATTTTCTAAACCTATTAATCTCATGATGCCCAAAAGTTTAAACCCTAACGTTATAGATTTATTATCATACATAACAATTTTAAAAGTATTAGTAATAAACCTAAAAACCTAAAGTTTTTAATTTATTACTATTAGTAACCAAAAAATACTTAATAATAAATTCAAAAATAAACCTACAAACTTAAAATTTATAGTTTATTATTATTAATAACCAATTTTAAAAATCTAATACTAATTTTAAAATTGGTTATTAATAATAATAAACTATAAATTTTAAGTTTGTAGGTTTATTTTTGAATTTATTATTAAGTATTTTTTGGTTACTAATAGTAATAAATTAAAAACTTTAGGTTTTTAGGTTTATTACTAATACTTTTAAAATTGTTATGTATGATAATAAATCTATAACGTTAGGGTTTAAACTTTTGGGCATCATCCGATTAATAGGTTTAGAAAATAATTTTTCTGCGCATTTGTAATCAAATAAAATTAAAAATTGGAAATTCTCCGACATAGCAAACCCTAGTCTCCGCGGCCGACCTTAGATTTTCTGACCGGTTCCAGTATTTAACTTTGGTTCTCACCCTCTCCACATTCGACTATGTCCTGATGATGGATCCTGATATGGATTCGAAACGTCGACCTCGTCATTTCGATACTATGGTTTTTCCGATTACATCTCCAACAACCTATCACCACGGAAGATTAGTTACCTGTCAATACACCTATGGTTGCTGGTTGTAAACTTAGAAAGGATGATCCCTCACCTGATGTTGATCAGAGAACATATCAGTCAATGATAGGGAGTCTCTTATACATCATATCATCTTGTCCTGATATAATGAAAGATGTGGGAATGGTAGGTAGATTTCAGTATGCTCCCGAGAAAAGTCATTTGATGGCTGTTAAGTGGATATTTAAATATTTGAAGGGAACAATGATTTATGGTCTCTGGTATCCTAGAAGTCAAAATATCCAGTTAATTACATTTTTAGATGCTGATTGGGAAAATGTTTAGATGAAAGAAAGAGAACAAGTGGAGGTGCATTCTTCTTAGGTGATTCTTTAGTTGCATGGATCAGTAAGAAGCAAGGCTCAATATATTTATCCACTACAGAAGCTAAGTACATTGCTGCTGCCACTTGTTGTACACAAATACTGTCAATGATAGAGACACTGGCATATTTGGAGAACAAACTACTGATATCTTCACTAAACTCGTACTAAAGACATAGTTTGAGTACCTACGCGAGAAGCTAGGTATCATATCTTATTCCAAATAATTTTTTCACTTTGATAGATGGAGCTACGATATAGAGTCTTCTTTGACATTGATGTCAAAGGGGGAGAAGTTGTTTGTTACATATGATAAACATATTGATGATTACGGGTACATCATGCATCCAGAATTTTGAAGGTTTCCATCAATTCCAAAGGGGGATATTGTTGGAGGTTTTACGGTCATAAAAAAAAATCAGAGTGTGATATGGTTTTCATTGATGGCAACATAGTTCCAAGAATATGATCTAGATGAGCAGAGGACTCAAAAGAATCTGTGGATTGTACAGAGATTCGATGGATGGGATTAAACCCACACAAGAGATCAATGGACAGAAGGAATTTCACTGGTTGAAAGAGAAAGGAGGATAAAAAGGTGTTGAGTTGCGAAATTAGAACCTAATCGCCAAGAAAGAGATCATGATCAATGGACGAGGTTGATCATGGAAGCAGATCAATAGCTGACAACGATTTCACTGGGAGAACTAGCGTGGATTAATAAATTTCTGATGTGCACGAAATTTTTATGAAGTCCTCCTTATGGTATTTGAAGTCCACCATCGATTTATATCTGACGGTCCTCAACGATTTCACAGAGTCAACTAGTAGGTGAGTTAACTATCAGATCCAAAGCAAAAATTTAATGTAATATTCTCTATAACATTTGGATTCCACCGTAGATCTGTGTGGACCCAGATCCAATGGTTATCAATCTTTCGATCATTGAAATAGGAGGTAATTTGACACATAGGATGGATGCAAAATTATTGTGAGAACCAAATTTTGAAATAAAATATGTTGAACAGATCGACGATGGAGAAAGGGTGCACAAGAAATCGATGGCCCGGAAGGAGTTTTGAAGGTGGAAGGAGGAAAGCGGAAAGCATGGAAGTTGTTTAACAAAATATTGTAACCCTAGGATTTGTATCCTGTACCAGATCTAAGATTTATGGTCGGGAAAGGGTGCACAAGAAATCAATGATGCGGAATATGTTTTGCAAGTGGAAGACAGAAAGCAGAAAAGTATGGAAGTTATTTAACAAAATGTTGAAAACCCTGGATCTGCATCCCACACCAGATCTAAGATCGATGTTCGAGAAATGTTGTACAATAAATCAATGATGCTGATTGAATTTGCAGAAAAGGATGTGTGGAAGCAGGTGTTTGATTTCATATCAATGGTCAGTAGAGAGGTTGCACGAAATCGACGGTGCAGAAGAAGTCATGTGGAAAAGGATGTGTGGAAGGAGGAAAGTGGAAATTGTAGAATGATAACTGGAAAATAACATATCCAATATTCAATTTTATTCTCAGATCAACGGTCACAGAGAGCTCGAAGAAGATCAATGGTGCGGAACTAGTACTTCGAAACCAGAACTACAGAACCAAGAGTGCGAAAACTATGATTTGTTGAAGAAAGAAAATTGCGCAAGAGCCGAGTTGCAGAAAATGACAATTGGGTCCAAGTATTATAATTTGAATGCCATTTATATATTCAAGCAGATATTTCTAATAATGTTTGCAGCAATTGAATGGAGAATGAAGATACAAACTAAGAAAAACAAACCACACAGGAAACAAACAAGTATTGCTCAGGAATTTACAATATCATTCACAATAATAATATATGGTGTTACAATATTTTACATAGGTAGAATTTGAATGCATGGGAAATGAATTCGAATCCTCCAAGTGGACATAACTATACTAATTGAATCTCTAACTCAAGGTCTTCCAATCAATATCAGAGTCCAAATAGACAACTCCTTGATGACCAATAACTCCAACAAACACTGACATCTAGTTAACTTAGTGCAACTGAGTGTGGTAGGTAGGAAAAGTGCTCCTCCCCATGCAGCCATGCATTATCCATGCATTGGTAGCACTAGCCTAATTGACTATGAAGTAACTAAATGTAACTGGGGGCTAACTAAGACTAACTGTACTAACACCAACTGACTAAAGTAGGTTGGTGTCAAGACTCTTGGTGGCTCCTAAAATGTATGGATTAGTCTAGGAGGAGCCCAAACTGATGCATGCACATGCAGTAAGGGGAATTTAACCTCTAGTAGTGTTCCAATACTCGAGTGACTAGTACATGTGGCCCCATTAGGCCAAGTGCAACCACTTAATTAATTTAAGGTTCCTAAGTTAGGCAATAATTAATCTAATAGACATTTGACCAAGGGAGGATTAATAATATTAACATCTCCCCTGAATCCTAACTTGGAAAACTGTGGGCCTTGGTAACAAGAATATAGGTCACCCAAATACAATCTAGAATATAATAAAAAATTATGCTTAGTACAACTGAGGAAACATGGGAAACACCCCCCCCAAAAAATAAGCAGGAAAATAGAAATCTGCAAGCTATCTTTAGAAGAAAGAAACTCCTTCCTTAGAAAAATAACCCGAGTAAAAACATTGCTGGAAAATCGCATCTCTATGCAGCATCATGGTCCATCAGTGGACCTATAAATGTACTTCTGAACTAATGTCTCTGTTTATTTCTGTTGGATGGTGAAGGTAGGAAATGATCAAATCTCTGTTTCTTAGGGCCATGTAGCTGATCATTCACCATCATCAAGTAGTGCCGACTTGGAACTTTGTTGCACCATTATGTAGAGAGAAAATCTGTGAGGGATAGTGCGGCATGCTCATTATGATACTGGGACCTTGTTCTTCTTCTGTCTTCTGGAACTCTAGCACCACTTCCAACTGCATCAAGAAGATTTTGAGCCCATCTGGGGTTTAGGCTTCTGATTAGGAATGGGTACTAGATCTGGATCTAGAATCTCTTGATATTTAGTCTCAATTACAAGATCATGCTATATGTGATCTTCTTCATCTGAATCTGAAACCTGTAGGACATCATCAAAAATAAGTGGAGAAATAGTTATACCTTCCTGTGCTACTGGAGGAGTATCATGCAGGTGATCTTCTTCGAACTTAACACTTATTTCGATGAAGCATCTTCTAGTAGAAACCTCCATCAGTTTGTAAGATTTTGCATCTTCTACATATCCTAGTAGAATGCATTCGCTACTTTTGGCTTGGAAGGCCTTCCTCTTGTCAAGTGGTATTCTCCCCAATCTTTGGAACCAAAAAATATTAGATGAGAGACATTGGGATTATGCCCATGCAGTGCTTTGAATGGTGTGAACCCAACCACTGACTTGTGGGGCACCCTATTCTGCAAATATGAAGCAGATTTTACTGCTTTAGCCCAAAGAGAAGGAGGTATATGCTTGGCATGGAGAAGGCATGTTTACATCTCTTTCAGTGATCTGTTCTTCCTCTCAGACACACCATTTTGTTGTGTTGTGTATGGAACTGAATGTTCCATTCGAATCCCCTCTGAATCACAAAAATTTTGGAAATCTCTTTTGACATATTATCCTTCTCCATCGGACCTTATTGACTTGATCTTCTTATTGAATCTGCCCTCAACCATATCTTTAAAAATTTTACAAGTCTCAAAAACTTCTAATTTTAGTTTCATGAAGTAGATCCAGCAGTACCTAGAACAATCATCAATAAAGGTTAGGAAATACCTACAACAATTAATGGAGTTTGTGGGCATAGGTCTAGCTACATCACTGTGTATCAAAAGTGTAGAGACAACTCTATGTGTCGTCCCAACATCATACTTTTTTTCTGGATGCTTACCTACCAAGCACCCAACACATACTCCATCAAAAGTTTGGATGGAGGGAAAACCTTCAACCATGTTATCATTGTGGAGCTGCTTCATATATTTGAAATTGAGATGGCCAAATCTCTCATGTCAAATATTTCTAGTGTTCTTAGCATGAGACAATAAAGTTGTAGGAGGAGAAACAGTTAAGAAATGTGAAAACTCATAAGCTTTGGTAGAGTGATTTGCAATACCTTTCACTACAAGCTTTCTAGTGGCTTTTTCTATGATCTCAAGTGAGTCTGAATCGAATGTGACCCTCTTGGGAGAGAATGTATGATTCATCTGGTAAACAGATAACACATTAGTAGCAAGGTAGGGAACATATAAGACATTCTTGAACTCTCCATGCTTTTCTCTAACTGAGCCCCTTCCTTCTGTTGGAATTCGAGAATCATCTCCCATGTGAATGTTAGGCCCATTTGATAGTGAAAGAGTAGAAAAGGATTCTTTGGAGGGAACCATGTGGTTGAAGGATACATAATCTATAATGTATTATGAGGATGGAGAGAGAGTTGCTTTCAAAGCATGACACCTTTAGTTATCTTCTATTGGTGCTTCTTAATCAGGCTTCTTTTCTCTTGGAGGAGCAATTTTGTGCTGCTTGAGAAGGGCAGACATCTCATCAAGTTTATTCCTCATACAAATTTCTTCAAGATGGTATCCTTTTTCACAATAAGGACATAACTTATTTTCAAATTTCTTCTTCTTAGAGACAGAGGCCCCTTCGGAAGCTTGTTGATTTTTTTAGGCTTTGAATCAGTTGCATTTGGCTCCTTCTTCTTTGATTTCCCCTTTGCTTGTGCTTTGGAAGAGTTAGTAACCAAGAGAGATCGATATTTGGAGGTCTGGATGACTCCCATTTGAATCAATTTGTCTTGTTCCTTGATTAAGGACTCAAAAAAAGAATCTAAGGAAGGAAGTTTCCAATCAAGAAAGCTTTCCCGCTTGGAATGAAACATAGAGACATATACATAGTACTCAAGGCCTAGTTTGCTGAGTATGGAAAGGACATTCTATTCATCCTTCCACTCTATCCCTCACAATCTGCATTGGAGAACTATAGACTTGAATTTAGAGAAGAATTTCTCAATAGTCTTGAAACTGCTGGTATGTAAATATACCAACTCATTCTCTAGAATGTGTCCCCAAAGCTCATCTTGTTTTTAAACAAGCTATCAAGCTTCTCCCAGGATTCTTTGGGAGCCTTCAATCCTTCTAGATCAAAGAGGATATCTCTGGAAATATAAGTACATAAGTAACTGAATGCTTCATCACAAAAGTTTAGGAACTTGTTCCGCTCTACCGACTAGTGAGGCTCATCCTCCCATCCATGTATGATCCTGTGGTATCCATACTTGCGCAAGGCCAACTGCATATCAATATTCTAATCAAGGTAATTGGAATTTGTGAGGATCTGTGGTTCAGGAGTTTGAGAACACATAATTGCTTTGACTGGAAGATTGCAAATACTTCTCACAAACTATGTAGCACCTGTCAATTTCACTGCAATAACACACTAAAACATATGAACTGTTAGAATCATGCTTTTCCTCCCAGCATGAGAATGTTTTCAGGGTCCATCACGCCCTCTCCACTGCTCTGAATAAATCCAAAGCTAGCAAATTTTCATAGGGGACTTTTGTGGAAACCCACCTGATTCTGATGTTCTATGGGGAGAAACAAGCATGAAACCTGTCTGAGAAGGCTCTAATACCATATTAGAATTTGAATTCCATTTAGATCTTCAAGGAGAGATTTCTAATAATGTTTGCAGCAATTGAATGGAGAATAAAGATACAAACTAAGAAAACAAACCACACAGAAAACAGGAAAGTATTGCTCAAGAATTTACAGCATCATTCACAATAATAATATCCGGTGTTACAATAGTTTACATAGGTAGAATTCGAATGCATGGGATATGGATTTGAATCCTCTGAGTGGATATGACTTTATCTAACTAAATATATAACTCAAGGTTTCCCAATCAATATCAGAGTCCAAATAGACAACTCCTTGATGACCAATAAATCCAACAACCACTTACAACTAGTTAACTCAGTGCAACTGAGTGTCGTAGGTAGGAAAAGCGCTCCTCCCCATGCAACCATGCATTATCCATGCATTGGTATCACTAGCCTAACTGAATCTAACTAGAGGCTAACTAAGACTAACTAGTACTAACACCAACTTACTGAAGTAGGTTGGTGTCGAGACTCCTAGTGGCTCCTAAAATGTAGGGATTGGTCTAGGAGGTGCCAAAACTGATGCATGCACATGCAGTAAGTGCAAGTTAACCTCTAGCATTGTTCCCCACACTCCAGTGATTGGTACATGTGGCCCCATTAGGCCACGTGGACCCAATTAGTTAATTTAAGGTTCCTAAGTTAGGCAATAATTAATCTAATAGACATTTGACCAAGGGAGAATTACTAATCCTAACAGGAAGAAGCCAAATGATGAAGATATGTTGCAGAAACTCATGACTACTCAACGATTGGACTTCTTGTCTCTCATAAGGCATAAAATAGTTTGATTAGTTATGGAAATGGACTGTCAGGCATACAGATAGGTAAAGGGTTTAAGGACATATATGCATAAAAGGATGTGCATGATGAATGGATGGTTTCTCTCTTTGCACGAAGATAGTTGGTGCATGGGCCATCCTAGAAGCGGGGATTGAAGAATGAGAGAGGAACATGAGTTCTTTCAAGAATATCCAGAACAGAGACAATGAGGAGAACCAAGGTGCATAAGAAAATCTAGAAGCAGATCAGACTAGAGTTGGTATGCATTGTTATATTTGTTTGTCTACATATTGTACTGAACATGTTTAAATATGAGAAACAAGGGTGGTAGGGCGGTTCTAGGAAAAACATGTCGTCTTCTCTGTACAAGTTAGAGCCTGTACAAGTGGAAGTTGGTGCCTCCAACCAGTAGTAGCTGGAGAATGTTATATTAGTGGGTGCTAAGGAAAACATGAGGGTTGGTGCTCTCCATAAGAAGGAATTTGTAAACAAAGGTTGCAACCTCATCTGAGTAGGTGCTCAAATAAATATGAATATTTTTCTATCTCTATCATGTGTATGTGATTGATGATTATCATTCCTTCTATTATACTTGCTGCATTATCATAACTGTAAATCTACAATTAGTAACAATACTTTTAATATTGGAAATAGTTTAAGATTTAGAAACACATATTCACCCCCCCTCTCAGTGTGCCATTGTGTCTAACAAATATGTCCAAGAAATCCATCTTTGTCTGAATGAACCTATGTAGGAAACTATGGTACTTTAGGACCAATTGCTATTTGGAGTCTTTAATACCAAGTTATGAGAACATGGTATGGAATTTGTTGGTAAAATTCGGCTTTGGACTATTTCCTAGTGTGAAGTTGTCCTCCTAGTGTACTGGTCATCATAATTTCTGATAGGGTAGAATTCCTCCTTGATGGCATCGATAGAAGTCACCCAAGTAGGATTTGTCTTGAATATCTTAGAATCTTCCCTCGCATTCCTATCGAAGTACCCAGCCTGCCGGTATTTGATACGGGGAGGAATTTAAGGAGCACAAAAGTGATCTTTTTTCTGTTGATTTTTTTTTAATAGAGAAGTAAACCTTTAATAGACTTGACCATTTATCCAAAGCATTTTCATCTATATTAACTTCAAATAAGTGGATTTGAAAGTTAAATTGTACCTTGAAGGGAGTCACACCTCCAAAATGTCTACTTGTTGAAGGTGCATTATCTGTCGTCGTTATTCGATAATGGATCTTGGAGAAATTATCCATAATCTCATTCCTCTGTCACATGAGGGATTCCTCAAGAAACAATTTAATACGATATTATTCTCCTTAATCTCTCTTTTCTTCTCCTACCATGAGAGGATTCTTGGGATGATGAGAGGGGTTTTCCCCAAGATGAACTAGTTAGAGACCCAACTCTCGATATTCAGATATAGTCGAGGAACAATAGTAGATTTTTAGGTTATCATTGATGCAGATTTATGTGAGAATGAAATTAAAGAGAATATATGTATTCACATGAGTAGATATATTTCAAGAAACACAACTATACAATAAAATTATTTCTATTAAATGAATGAAACATAACAAACTATAAAATAAAAGCAACTAGAATGGATGTAGCTATATATATGAGAATAGATGTTTCTTCTACACTCATTCATGAAGAGATGAATACAAAAGGAGACTGAGAGGGCCTATTTATCATAATCATGAGGGAAAGATCCAGAAGACTCCAAAAACCTAACCCTAGGAGATGAACCGTCATAAAGTTTGCAACCCTAAAGTGGGAGTTGAACAATCAACTTCTTGGGGTCATAACTTTTGCATAAGATCTCCATTTGTGGCGCTAGGTATACTATTGGAAAGATTTATCCAAGGAGTACAATATTGGATCAGACCTAGATGAGAGCCTACAATTCTCTTCTAGGTCAAATTGTGAACCCAAAAAAACATCGTTTAGGGCCTCAAAACGGCGTTGAAAGTTTAGGACCCAAAAACTGTAGAAATATCACTAGAAAAATTGTTTTTGAGCTAGTGGAATAGGTGGTTGGCCACCTATATCCATCTGGATCATTTCACCATGGAAAATTGAGACATTTGTAGCATCATCTACAACAATTAATCCTTTTCCAACATCGAGGACTAAGAATCCTCATCCCAATTTGTTGTCCCCATCTTTGGATTTAATGATGCTTGGGGCATGCAAAACGGTAGCAGCTTCACATGTACATAGATTAATTTTTACAATTTTCTTAATTTTAAGACTATAGACAGATTTAAAGACCCCTTTCTAGGGGGTCTATGAATCCATTTGCAGTGTTAAAATTTAGAAATTTGTAACACTGTATATGGATTCAGAGACCATCTGTTTCACTCGATGGAAATGTAAAATTTCAATTGTAATGACTCAGTTAAAGATCCTTCCTCTCTCCCACATCTTTCAACCTCAACTTCCAGTTCCAATACACCTTGAAATATTCTTATTTACGAAAAAGAGAGACCGTATTTTTAAATATAGTAAAATAGAAAATAAGCTCAACCTAGCCCTACACATTAAAGTGAAGAATATGGTTTGTTAGTATGTTGTCACTGCCAGACAATAATCTCCCTGAATCTCCCTAAATACTACAACAATATTCACTATAATTAATAGCCATGTCTAACAGATCCCATGCAAAGGAGGAGCATGCTTGATAGGGCTTGAATCCAAGCCATTCTCACAACAACTATTCCAAGTTGTTGCTAGACCATAACATGACGAAGTTGAGAAATGATTGTGTATGACATTTCTTCTGCATTCATTTTGCACTTCTCGTAACTATACACTTAAGTCTCTTTTTGTGGTGGAAAATGTATCAATAAGTGCAAAATTGGATGTACTTTTGAGTGTCACTTACTTTCTTTTGTGGTTAATAGTTGGATATTAATAAAATGATCTAATATTATCTTTTCTCTTATATATGCACCAGGGAAAACAAAAATAAAAATACAAACCTATTCACTTATCTTTATCTTTTATATGCACAAAGAATAACAATGCAAATTCTTTGCATAAAAAATGAAGGTTAAAATCAACCTATGCTAGTTTATTTATTAAATTTACTATTTTTATATTTTATTTTTAATATTTGAACTTATGTAACATGTAACATATATATCTAGTTAAAATCAAATTGCACTAGTTTATTTAATTAATTTATTACTTTTTTTTGTTTCATTTCTAACTTTTGAATTGTTCATTTAGCACATGTTACACATCTCATCTAACATGATTATATATTATAAAAACATTTCTCTTGACACAATAAGTTACATCAATGCCCCCCCCAAAAAAACTAACATTGATTATTAAATGTTAAATGGTTGGGAATCTATTCCCTTATCACCATTTTTGGGGTTCCTCCCCATATCAAAGAACACACGACCCCCATTGAAGACAATGTTTGTTTAGTTTGATGCCAAAAATGAACTAAATGAATAAAAACATACCTTGTTTACCAACTTGGAAAAAGGGTCTTTATGGATCATTGGCCATGTGCGGGGATTTCGGACATAACATAAGCCCCCCCAAAGGGAATATTTGGCATGTAAGTGGGATATGTTGTCCATTTCAAGGTGTATCACACCATGTAAAGTTCTCATAGTGCATAGCATGGTCCAATTTCAAAAGATAGAGTCTCGGGCCATAATATTTGACTCTATGGCTCATGGGCCATGCACAAGGGTTTGAGCCATTACATAGGACTTGTAGAGGGAACATTTAGCCTTTAATAGGGCTATGATGTCTAGTTTTAGTTTTGTTACACTAATGATGGTTCGTGTGGCCAATGGCATGGTCCAATGTTTAAACTTAAGATATAATTCCAAACTAGTTTCTTCTAGGGCACTTGTGGCATTCACAGTGCACTAGACCAACACAAAAGGTATGCATAATGAATCCTTATCTTACATGTGAGACATAGTCACCTTTTTGAGGATTATTTTGAATTAATATGAGATTTGTTTGGTCTCTACTCACCAAGATATCCACCTACTAGCCTCGAAAGGCTTGCTCCAAGGTAACTTGTCCGTTAAACAATATCCCAAAAGGTAGGTATAAAACCCTCAACATACCCACACCAACCTCCAAACAAAAACCACTTACTTAGAAGGAAACTAAAGTGTGTCCTCTAATATTCCATCAATAAAGGTAGCATAGTCCATATGTTAATAAAAGTAACATAATCCATATGCTAAGAAATACCGACATAGAACCAATACTATATACTTCGAAAGGACTTAAGGGTAGCATTGTCCATATACCAAGTAATATCGACATAGAACCAATACTGTACTTCGAAGAGAGTCCTTTCGACAAAAGAATGCCCACAACACAAAAATCTTGGTCTTAAAGGAGGGAGGTGCACTCGACCATCATCAAAAGAATGGTTAATACTCCTCAAATCACAAGCCAAAACAAGGCATATTTTAACCAAATTTATTCAATAAGTAATTTATAAAGTGGGCCGGCCATCCAAATAAGAGGGTCTACTTCAATAGGACTCCACATATTATCTTAAAAAAACTAGGGCCTGCATGTCAAAGCCCACAAACCCCTCTACAGTCCGCTAATTTGAATCAACGATTTCTCACCAACTTGGCCACTTTCTCAAGGACTAAAATCGTGGGTACCTTCGGAACTTCTCTAGCGATGGAAATACGTTGCTTCTGACCCGAATGAAAATGATAATTATCAATCTTGAATCAGATTGAATGGACATAAATAACTAATTTCAATCAATCTTGAATCAACTATAAATAACTATAATTTCAATCAATCAGGAATCAGATCAACTATAAATGACTAATTTCAATCAATCTTGAATCAACTATAAATAACTATAATTTCAATCAATCAGGAATCAGATCAACTATAAATAACTAATTTCAACCAAATCTTATCAATCTTGAATCAGATTGAATGGACATAAATAACTATGATTCTTATCAATCTTGAATATGATAATTGATTGAGATTGTGCTTTTGATGTTTGTGAAGGTTCTGGAGCCACCGTGGATAAACGGTGTGGATCAACGAGTCCAGGCCTAACCTTTGTTGGAGCAAGGTGACCAGAGTGTGGATGAGATGTATCACGAAGGCCAATGAAAGGACGACAAGGCTCAAGAGGACCCGACCATGGCTGTTGCATAACACCATCACTTGTACAAATAGGTGCACGACCTCCACCACCTGCTGAAGCAAGTCGAGTTGCTTCATTCAAACTATGTAGGGTTTTAACAAGCCTTATCGAGATTCCATTTTTAGCAAATATTCGACAAATCATTCCGGCGAGTAGGGATGTGGAGGTTAAAGGCTCGTATTTTGCATAGTTTGGTTCCAGGAAACCAACCAATACCGGCAACCCACAACCTGCAATGAACATTCGTAAAGTTAGCGAGTTACTTGTTTGGAAGAATTGCTGCACAAAATATGCAGCCTCAATACAGATTTCTCTTATAAAGTGATCGGATCTCAAAAAGTTCATTACAACTGGAATAATACCAATTATATGGCAAGCCTTTCTCTTGAACTGGTGCATTGTCTTTGATGAGCTGATTGACAATTTGGATCACAGAATCTATGACACGATTGTTAGCTACTTCAAGCATTTCGATCAAAGCCACTAGCCCATGTTAGGGTAAGGGGATAAATAATTTATACTCACACTGCCCCTCAACTTTTGTACTTCTCCAAGTATATATTGCAGTTAAAATAATTGATTTTCCCGATCCAAATTCTCAACAAATTGCCAAATTTTGGCCATGTTTAATCTCTATATTTCTATTTCTCAATGTGGGATTCGATGAACTGGAATCCCAACTTAGTGTTGCAAAATTGATAAGAAGAGAATAGTCGTTATTCTGGAGGAATACTCGCTCAACCACCCGTTCCTGTGATTCAACAGCCTCAAGAAAGTTGATGATACGACTTAATGAGACATTGGCTTGAATGATAATAACAATTACATTAGGAATTAATCATTCTGGATCTTGAACGAGCCACAAAGTGGCTATTCTTGGCGATCACAGGAGGGTGTGGCGACGGTTAACTTGAGTTACCGCATAGTCATAATTTTTTTTCTTGGGTAGCGACACACTACCTTGGGAAACCCTACCTATTACTTCGACCAAAATATTGAGGCCGACATTTACAGTGACCGAGTTTTATTGTGACAGAGATTTATTGTAACGGACTTTTACTACGACATAGATTTTTTATTGCGACAAACTTTTACTTCGACTCGAAAGTGTGCGACATACTTCACTTTTGGTGGAGACACTTTTTACTGTGACACAATTTTGGTTGCGATCAACTCCGATATCGACCAAACCATTTTTAGTCGAAATTTATATATAAAAAAAGATTTCTTAGTCTAAAGACTTATAATGAAAAAACAATTTCCACTCACCGATCACTCGGGATAAACCGCGACACAAATATATTGTGACAGACTCACAATATCATATAATCAAAGTATTAAGGAAGACTTGTGTCGAGCACTCTGCAGATAAAAACTTAAACTTTTACATGGTGAAATATTTGTGGATTCTTTGTGTCTTTCACTAAATGGTAAATGTAAAAAACATTTACTCAAGTAATTCTTGAGAAGATGTAGAACATAAATGAAACATGCATTCAACCATGAACTATGGATTTATATATGTTATCGCGATATGAAAAAGAACTATAGCTGCAAATACAAACTTGGAAATTTACCAGGTTGTTTCACATTTTACAAATCTTCGACTCTCAACACTTACCAAAAACACAGAGTTTGAGCTCTTGAACTCTTCACAGAGTTTTTCCTTCTTCATCTCCTTTCTCTGCACACTTACATGCTTCCCTCTTCCTTCTCTTCTTTATTGTCTTTCTATGTGTTTTTCTTCTTTCGTTCTTTTACATATACATAGACAAAAATTTGCTTCGCTTGTAAGCTACCAAATTACATTAAAGACTGTAATAACTATCTACCTATAAACTTATCTTCATAAATTTAATTCGACTACTTTATATATGTAAGGCATGCACTCCATCCTATCAGACTATCTGAAAGAAGCTAAACTGTTTTAGATTCTAATAGAGTTGACTTAGACCTGATACGGATATGCAATTAATTAATTTTCCAACACTCCCTGTTAATTATGAGGAGATGTGAATCTTCAATTTTACAAAATGTTTCAGATCTGAAACTTGCTCTGTGCATGACAGTGTTCATTGAGCAGATCTTGTCATTCCAAGATAACTTCTCAGAGATTGGAATGTATCACTTGCCAATGGTTTTGTAAAGTGTTTGCAATCTGATAATTAGACCTGCAAAATTCTAAACAGACATCTTTAATGTTCACCAATTCACTCATGAAATGATACCTTGTGTCGATGTGCTTGGTTCTTTGTGGAACATGTTGTTCTTTGACAATGCAATGGCTGAATTGCTATCATAGAAAATGGTTTTTGGTTCTTGCTGGTTTTATAACATGTCTTTTAAAATTATTCGCATCCAAATAGATTGACATGCAATGCTTGTAGCTGCGACATACTCTGCTTTTGTTGAAGACATAATTACTATGGGTTGTTTCTTTGAAGCCCACTGCACACCACATGTACCAAAATGAGATCTGTACTCATATGTGATCTTCCTTCATCTTTGCTTCCTCCATTCTCACTGTTAGTATATCCAATGAGTTTAAAGTTTTATGAGGTTGAATACATTATGTCAAGGTCCTTTGTGCCACTTGCATACTTCAGAATTCTTTACCTACTTTCTTTTGAGAGTCTTTTGGTGACTCTATGAATCTTGAGATCAGACTTACACCATACATGATCTCTGGTCTTGTCGTAAATCAAATACAGAAGTCTACCAACTAGTGTTTCAAACAAATTAGGATCTATAGTTGATTATTCATCATCCCTGCTTAGTTTTAAACTTATTATTACTGACGTTGGGAATGTCTTGCAATTAGACATATGAAATATTTTTAAAATTGCACTTGCATAGTTCGACTATGATATGAAAATACCATTCTCATACTGCTGGAATTCAAATCCCAGAAAAAGATTCATAAGCCCCAAATCATTCATTTCAAAATCACTTTCCATGACTATTCTAAAATCCTTTATTCCAAAATCACTAGTAAATATTAAATAATATACATATAGGTAGACAATTATCATGCTACATTGCTCATTAACTTTGGTGTACAATGTTGGTTCACTTTCACTTATGTGAAATCCATTTTGGGTGAGATGAGAATCAATGCAATTGTACCAAGCTCTAGGAGCTTGCTTCAATCCATAGAGTTCCTTTTTCATCCTGTACACTTTGTGCTCTTGACCTGGAACTTCATAAGTTTGGAGTTGTTACACATATACTTCCTCCTCCAGATAGCCATTCAAGAATTTTGATTTAACATCCAATTGATAAACATGCCATTTGTTTTGTGCAACAATGGCTAAAACCGTTCTAACAGTATCCATTCCTATGCCAGGTGCAAAAGTTTCATTGAAGTCTATGTCGGGTTACTAAGTGGACCCTCTTGTGACCATTCTTTCCCTGTGCTTTTGGACATTCCCATTAGCATCTTGCTTGGTCTTGTAAATCCATTTGACATTGATTACATCCTTATCTTTGGTACATCTACCAACTCCCATGTTTGATTCTTTTCAATTCATTCTATTTCTTCATCCATGGCTTGTGCCCATACTTCTTGTTCGATAGCTTCCTCAAAAGTTAGATATCATCTATTTGAGAAAATAATGCAAAGAGAGAGAATGAATGTGGTGTACCAACTTCATATATTTCATGCATAATTCTTGTATTTATTCGATTAGTCATTGTTGACCTCGATGAACTGTTTGATGGAATTTGTTGACCTCTTGGTGTTCCTATCAGTGTAGCTTGAGATACGACTTGTGTCGACGTTTCTTGTGATGAACCATGTCATGGAGTCATGGGAGTCGACGATGATGCGAAATTTTGACGTACATGTGGTGTTTGAACCACTTCATCTACCATGTCATCATGCTCGACAGTCGACACAATCTTGACATTATTTTCAATGATTCCATCCCATGATTCATTCTTCACAAATTGAACATCATGACTAATCACTTTCCTTGCGACAAGATCATACAACTTGTATGCTTTTGTGTCTTCAGAGTAACCAACAAAAATACATTTTTGTCCCTTCTTGTCTAGTTTTTTTCTCAGCTCATTTAGAACATGAGCATATGAGACACAACCAAAAACTTTTAAATGAGAAACATTGTGATTCATACTTGTCCATGCTTCTTGAGGGACTTTGTTCTTCACGCTCTTTGTCAGACACTAGTTCATAATATAAGCACTAGTTGCGATTGCTTCAGCCCAATATTCATTTGGAAAATGCTTGATTGCTATCATGTTGCGTGCCATATCCATAATAGTTCTGTTCTTTCTCATTGCAACACCATTCTGCCGAGGTATATACCACATAGTGAATTGCTTTTGTATGCCATGGAGCTTGCAAAAATTTAGGAATTCATTCAAGACATATTCACCACCTCTATCTGTCCTTAGGATTTTGATGGTGTATCCACTTTGGTTCTCCATAAGTGCCTTGAACTACTGAAAAAAACTATATGCATCATATTTATGTTTTAGAAAATATACCCATGTTTTTCTTGTGAATTCATCAATAAAAGTAAGAAAATAATTGCATCCACCCATGGATGATGTCTTCGTTGAACCACAAATATCAAAGTGCACAATCTCAAGTGGTGTGTGTGCACTTTATGACTTTTCGACTGGAAAAGTTTCTATATGTTGCTTGCCAAAAATGCAGCTTTCACAAACTCTGTCTGGTTTGTTGATCAATGAAAATCCTTTCAACATATTCTTCGTGTGCAATAATTTCATCCCACCAAAATTCAGATGTCCAAATTTGAAATGCCACAACCATGACTCATCCTGAACTTCTGTTTGAAATGTTTCCTGAAAATAAGCGCTGCCTTTTTCTTTCTTGTCGCAATGCTTGTCTACTTCTTTTCTTTCTTCCTTAAATTCAACTCCTATATTTTTCTTTCCTTTCAGTTATGATATTATCCTCAAGGGAAATAAGCAATTTCTTGTCATTGGCACTTTTTCTATCGGTTGGTTGCTTTGACACATGTGTTTAATCACACAATGGTTGTCTTCCATGTAGGCTCTATAACATTTTTTTATCAGTTGTCCAATGCTCAAAAAATTGTGTTTTGGACCTTCGACATGAAAAATATCAGGCATAATATTTCACTCCTATTTTTTTAGAATACTAACACTACCTTTTCCCAAAACAGTGACTTGGACATTATTTCCAAGTGTGCATGAGTTTGAATTGATTTATCTAGACTAGGAAACAAATTTAAATTACCAGTCATATGATTGCTACAGTTTGAATCTAAATACTATATGTCGAATGGAATTTCTTGGACAACATTGCATTCAATTGGTGATGCACATTCTATTAACATTGCACTCAACGAAGTGCTAGTGTTGCTCGACTGGTTTTGGTTTTTCCTTCCTTTGACATATTGCTTCTTCCTTCATTCACATGCATAATGACCAAATTTCTTGCAATAATGACATTGAATTTTTTACTTATCAAACCTTTGACCTTGGATGACTCGGGTTTTGAATTTTTCCTTTACCAATGATATTTGTGGTACTGTTGCTACGTCATCCTCTGGAAAAACTTCTTCCTCTGCCTCTAGAATTATATCTCCCCGTGCCTCTTCCACAACTTATGGCTGAGTGTGCTACAAATGAACCTTCCAATGATGTATCTGATCTACTGGTTCTAAGTTAAAAATTGATGAGTGAGGCTTGTAACTCACCAATGGTAAACTGCGACATGTCTTTGTTTTCTTCCAAGGTCACGACCAAGGATTCAAATTTTTTGGGAATAATTCTAAGAACTTTTTCAACAACCTTTCTATTTTCTATGTTTTCTCCATGAGATTTCAGTTGATTTATCAACCCAATAACCCGAGTATAGATTGAGTCCACTGAATCTATGTCTTTCATCAACATAGATTCAAAATCTCTTCTAAGAATTTGCAACTTGGAAGTCTTTACCTTTTCCAAGCCTTGATAGGTCATTTCCAATGTATCCCATGCCTTCTTAGTGGTATTTGTTGCTGCTAATCTTGGGAGTATACTTTCATATATGGATTGGTGTATGTAGAACATAGACTTTTCATCTTTCTTCCTATGTTCCCTTAGACCAACCTTCTTAGCTTGCGTGATATTATTATATGCCGCTTGATCTCCTTGTTCTGTATAGCCATTTTGGACTATATCCAAAACATCTTGACCTCTGAATAAAGCCTTCATTGTTAGAGACCAATATTCATAATTCTTTCTCGAGAAAATTGGAGTTTGTAAAATCAACATGTGTGTACCCCAAGTGGAAGCCATATTTAAATTTAATTTTCCTTAGAAAAATACTTTTTCCTCTAAAGACAAGGTTTCTTTCCTAAACCTTCTCTGATACCAGATCTTGGTGGTGACCGGCGGCTGCAACAATTAACTTGAGTTACAGCACAATCATTTTTTTTTTCTTTTTACTTTTAGGGTTGTGACACACTACCTTGGGAAACCTCACCTTTTTCTTCAACATAAATACTTGCGACTGAAATTTACTCATATTTGGTTTTACTATGATGGAGATTTACTGCGGCATAGATTTACAATGACATACTTTTACTGCGACATAAGTGTGCTATAGACTTGTGTGTGACATACTTCAATTTTGGTCTAGACACTTTTTACTGACTTTTGACCCAACAAACTTTTTATCTTGATAGTCATCCACTTGGATTCGACCTATTGCGATGAACTCCAACTTTGACCATAGCATTTTTAGTCGAAATTTATATAAAAAAAGATTTCTTAGTCTAAAGACTTATAAAATGAGAAAAAAAAATTTCATTGACCGATAACTTGGAATAAACCACGACACAACTATATTTCCAGAGACTCACAATATCATATAACCAAATTATTAAGGAAGACTTGTGTCCAGCACTCTACGAATAAAAACTCAAAATTTTACACGCTGAAATATTTGTGGATTCTTTGTGTCTTTCACTAAATGGTAAATTAAAACAACATTTACTCAAGTAATTCTGTAGAAGATGTGCAACATAAATAAAACATGCATTCAACCATGAACTATGGAGTTATATATCTTGTCGCGAAATAACAAAGAACAATATCTGCAAATACAAACAGAGCTTGAGCTCATAAACTCTCCATAGAGTTTTTCCTTCTTCTTCTCCTTTCTCTGCACACTTACGCACTTCTCTCTTCCTTCTCTTCTCTCTTCTTTATCTATGTTTTTTCTTCTCTTGGAAGCTATCGACTTACATTAAAGACTGTAATAACTATCTACCTAGAAACTTATCTTTAGAAATTTTATTTGACTGCTTTATATATGTGACACATGAACTCTTCATTGTGCTAGACTGTCTCACATAAGCTGAACCGTTACAGTATCTAACAAAGTCGACTCAAGCCTGATATGGATATGTTATTAATTAATATTTCTGAAAGCTACAAATGTGAGAACCTTGCTTGGAGTAAGAGTAATTTTAAGAAGATAGCAGGTTGTAAACATTGTAGTTGAAACCAAAATGGGAGATGACCAAAACAACAACGTATCGTAGGATTTTCGAAACTGAACTGCAGATAGGAATTTGAACTTTAACTTGCACAAATTATCAATACTTTATTTGAAGCATTCCTCCCATGCATGGAATTTCAATACTTTCATATGCACCAAAGCTTCTGTAGTGGCCCTTAATTGTTGATCTTGGGTTGACATGAGTTTAGTTTGAAAGTCATGCTGTAACTTTGTGAACGGAAAGTTACAAAGCATGGTAATGTTTATCATAGTATTATAATTTGATCATATTGGACTTTCCTGTACAGAAATTCAGAGACAGTTCAAAAATCGACGAATATTCAGCATAATACAAATATGGTACATTACTTAAATTTTTCGCACATAAAAACTATTTAAATTTTATTGTTTCATTTTAATTTTGTACATACTCAATTCAGAATTAGTTTTAGGTTTTAAAAGTTTAAACCTTTAAAATTTATAATATATATTTTGTTTTATATTTTATTTATAAATATCAAATATTAGATTAGATTTAAATTAGGTTTATTTTGTTATATAAATTTTAGTAACTAGTTATAATATTAGATTTTAGTTAGGGTAATATTTTTTGGAATATATTATTAGAAATTTGTTTTATTGTTTAATAATTTATTTTTGGCATTTTATTTATTTAATATTTTTATAAATAAATTTATAAATACGTTATTACATAAATTCTCCTCCCTCTTGTGAATGCTATGCATTAATGTGCATTCTCTTTATTTATAATATTCATGCTTGCTTACCATATACATTTCTAAATTGATAAGTGTGACTATTGAGATACAAAATATATACTTTATCTTCAAAGAAAGATTGGCTTATTGTGAAAACAATAGAGGTAGACAATTCTACATTCCATTTACATCTATTTCATTGATTTATATCTAACACTTGAATGTGAAACATGCTCTCTTTGGATATTGATTTGCAGGATATCCTTGACCCTTAGAGCGTTCCTTTAGGTTGGGTGCCAATGGTACATTGGTGGACTATTCTCCTTGCTCTTTCCACTTTCCTTTTACTTCATGTCAAATTGCTTGTCTTTTATGCATGATAATATATAGGACTAGATAGATAGGTAGGACAATCATATAGACTTATATTAAATTGCATTTTTCCTTAGATGCTAGTTAAATATCATATCAAGCATAAGGCATAATGGTGAAAAAGTCCATCACCATTAAATCTTAGAGAATCAATGACAATAGAGATATATTCAAAGGGTTTTCCATTTAGTGCATAAATGTCTAATTAAGATCGTTTTCATTAGGTAAACATGTGCAGTTGACTTGGTACATTCCCCCCTATCAACGAGAGATATACTTACAAATTTTACCCCTATGTATAGATAAAGTATAAATCTAGCAGACTTGATTGATTGGATTAGAGAGATGAAAAACACATTGATTTTGACTAGATTGAAAATCCCCGCAGAATGGAGTTTGTTTAGACAAATTTGAAAAGACATGCCTCATCTTGGTGGAATAATTTTCATTTGGATAGATAAAAGGACAAAAATAAGACCAACAATTTAAATGGAATGACACACTAGTACAAGATGGATAATTTGTTACTAAAACACAACTAAAATTCACATATAAATGACTATTTTTGAGTCGATGACTAACAATAGCTAATTTACAGTATCTTATAACGAGAACAACATTTAGTCATATTTCCTTATTCATTAATTAGTTTCCTTAATTTAACATCTAATAGTATATTTAGTCGTGTATCTGGTCATTAATTATGATAATTAATGACTAAATTAATGACCAAATACATTAATAAATACATTACTAAATGATATATCAAGGAAACCAATTAATGACTAAGAAAAATTTGACTAAAAGTTAGTTGCACTATAAGATACTGGTAATTTGATACTATTAGTCGCTAACTAAAAAATAGTCGCTTATATGTGAATTTTAGTTGTTTTTTAGTAACAAATTAGTCATTTTGTACTAGTGGGGGGGGTTTCTAAATTGATTACGCAAGATGAGCTACAAAATGACTATCCTCAAGTGCAGATACAGTGTACAAATATATGTATCTGAAATGCTATTACGTAAGCTTACGAATGATTGGCAGAAACCAATCTATGTCAATAAAGATATATCTGTATTTGTTCGTGTGGGTATCATGGCGTGACTTCGGTTGGAGGTGAGTGTTTGTCTCAGGTTTGTGGGCCTAAGGCTCGACAGGGGTGTGCTGGGGTTCTAAAAAACTTAAAAGGTTGATACAAGGGCAATTCTCAACCATTCTCATAAGTATCGATGAGGGGGTTCTAAAATTCTCTCATTGTTTTCTATGAGGGGGGTTCTACTAGCTCTTATAGGTTGCTACAAGGGGGGTTTCTAAATCACCCTCATAAGTTTCTACGATAAGGGTTCTAAACCATGCTCATAGGTTTCTATGAGGGGGGTTCTACACTGCCATCATAATTTTATATGAGGGGAGTTCTATATTTCCCTCATAATCTTCTAGGAGGGGGGTTTGTAATTGGTGCCAAATGCTACTACAAGGAGAGTTCTAAACTGATCTAATAGGTTAGTAAGAGGGGGAGGTTCTAAACCACCCCCAAAAGTCAATCCTTTTTGCAACAATTTTTAAAGAGATATAAACTACCCTTGTAGTTTGCTACATAGGGGGTTCTAAACCACCTGTAAAATTCACTTTTTGAGGGAGGTTCCAAACCCCTCTTAAAGGAATTGTTTGTAAAATTCAATCATTTTAGAATCAAAATTTGAAGAGATATAAACAACCCCTAAAAAAATGAATTTTAGGGGTGGTTCAAAACTGCCCCCCAAAAATGACTTTTATGGGAGGTTCCAAGTCCTTGCCAAAAGTCATTTTTTGGGGTTGTTTGAAACCGCTCGTAAAATTCACTTTTGGGGGCGATTTATATTTCTTTAAAACCCATTTCTAAAAGGATTGAATTTTAGTAGTGATGCCTTTAAGGGGCATTTTGCAAAACCTCTGCTAATGCTACAAACCCTTTCCAATTCCATTTTTGGAGGCGGAGATAGACCACCTCAAAAGGTCCTTTTTTGTAGTAGTGTACACATGTATAACATTTATACTTGCTACTTCTAAGCATTTAATCAGTAAGCTATAAATAAGAATGGTTCCCTTTTTTATCAACATTGCTTCATGGAGAGTATTCTTCAATTTTTTCTACAACAATCTTATCAGTCCCTTGTATATTTGCTTGGCCACTGTAGAAGCTCCCATGTACTCTATGCACACTTCCTTACTACTCCAATTGCTTTGAGCAATTCTTTCCATGTATACTTGACCATTTTCTTAGATTTACTAGCACTTACTAGTGTTGTAATACATTCCCTTCCAAATCCACATGGAGTCTTTCCATGGTCCTTTGGATTCCCTTGAGCCTCATTTAACAATGGGAATTTATTTCCTTTCTCATGGGAATACCTACCATACTTTGAACCATCTAATTAATTCATACATGGGAATTAGTATTCCCTTATTGGTCTCCTTTTCATAATTACTCAACAACTATCATAAACTACATGAAATTCCACATGTTAATCATGGACTGCCATGGTACACTCAACTGCGTATCCCTTTTCATGAATAAAAATGAATAAGGGTTATCATGCTAATAACATCCAACTGGTATTGCTTCAACTCTTCACATTGCTCGTTAACAAGAAATCTTACGATGCAATCTGGAACTATCCAAATCAACCACTCTTTGTCAAAACAAATTCACATGCACTTCTCTGCAAGAATTCTTAGGAATGTCTAAGTCACCCATTAAAATTACAATAGAGCACGACCTGTCCTATTTATGTAGGTCATTGATCTCTTACACACAGACCTGATGCAATCAGTCCACATAACACCCTTTGCGTCTAACTTCTCACCCACACATAACCTCCACACCAGACATCCTTCTCACACGTTCTTCCACATTGGACCTCTTGACCACATCTATCACTTAACAAAAATGATGTTTTTCCAAAACCAGCTCTAATTTATTCCCGTAATTGTGGATTATGACCTAAATAGCCCGAGTGTTGCAACCTTCACTCTGATACCATTGAGTCATGTCCTCATTCACCTTGGTTGATTTTTGAGGCGATGAGATACTTAGTCAGATGCCACTTTGAGAAATTTTCTTGCTTCGATATCATTGTATCATGTCTCTCTAGAAAAATTCGATCATTAGATGGAGCATTACACAAAACTAGGCTTCCAAATTTTTCCCAATTGATAGCAAACAATGTGGAAATGTAGACATTCATAGGCTATATTTCCTAATCATTCATTAAAATTAAGATTAATTAGTCACTAAATTGGTCTATTAACCAAATCCGATGGCTATAATTCATCCCAACTGCTAAATCCATGAAACTTACCATCCAACTTCTCTTTATTGACATTTTCCAGCTTTTCTAACTATTATGACTTCAAAAATAAAAAATCAAAACACATAGTGGCTCATAATAGTCAATCCTGACTACACGAATTTGAATTTCATACGTCGGGAGTTGAAAGTTGAAACTATAAAACAAACTCCAAACATTCATTATTGAGTTCTTGACTCTAATGTTTTCGATGTTGAGAGTCGAAAGTTGAAATCTCTACCTAGTTTTCAACAAAACTCTTCCTGACTTGCTTACTCCAATATTTCCAACCTTTGGAGTCAGAAGTCGGCATGGCCAAATGACTTCTACCAAAATTAACAACGACTTCCTGACTCTGAATTTTTTGACATCGAGAGTTGGAAGTCAAGATCACCAATTGATTCATGGAAAATCCTCTAATAAGTTCAACCTCGATGTTCATACATCAAAATTCAGAAGTCGACACCATCGAATCCATCCCATAAATCTGTTGATGCCAATTTCAATGCCAAATTCCTTGATTAGGAGTAGAAATTCGGAAGTTTTGAACTATGCTATGCCTCTCCTCCAATTCCCAATTTTTGAAGTCAACATCGCAACATTGGCACCTCGACACCCGATACATTGGAAAGTTACCATCTGTCCCATACTTAGCTAATTTTTCCATATTTTTCCATGACTTCTAGTGTATGATTTTGACCATGGGAATTCCATAGGATTCTACCAAATTTAGAGATGAATACTTGTTTGGTTCAAGAAGGATACTAAGGCATGGATAACTGCCTTTGATATTCTTGTTAAACCATTACAAAACTTAGGAAATATTCAAAATCCATTGAACATTTACAATAGAATGTACAAGGAAATGCATACACGATCCAAACAAATCATCATAAGCATAACAACAATTAAATAATGCACAAGGATAACCCATTGCTAAACTATGAACAGATAGTCCATTGACAACTCAATCTTCCATTTTATTAAATTCATTCACAAACACAAATTCATACATCTCATAGAGATTCTAAGCATTGACAAACAAAATGGCACTTATATTTGAACTAGATCCATTCAAGCAAACCAAATGTGTAATGGTGATTTTCCATCCAATTGTAGAGCTATGCCTAGCCTATATTATTTCAACACTTAGAGGTTAGAGGTCACCACTGTGCCAAAATATGAGTCCACAAAGGTGAAGGAATAGATACAGGGTTCTCTCTCAACCATAACCCAATTAAATTTCTGGGTTCACAGAATCATGCCCAAAAAAACAAAGAGCACATCATCCTCTCATTCCTCCTCCATGGACACACCCAAGAATTCTTAGTGCCTAAACCAACACTTGGATAGAAGAGAAACTATGTTTCTAGGAGACAGAATGGATGGATGGAGTGAATGAATAAACTAAAATCCTTAAGGGTTCCAAACCTGCACATGGTTAAGGAATGACTCCCTTCCCCACTAGCATGAATGAATGAATCCATCCATGAGTACGTGAAGGATGAATTCCACATGGTATGGGTAAGAATATAGAAACATAGTTGAAAACACTATCATATCCGCCATGATTCCATGACCCCATGAGGTGTTTTTCCATCAACCTCACCCATCTGCATTCAATGCATATTGGGTTCATAATCAATAAAGTATATATTTGGATTACTCAAGACACATGGAAGCATTGGGTGAGTTATAAAGTTGACACTTGGTATAAAAGGCTTAGTCTCCCCTAGACCCCCTTCCTCTTCCCCTCTGGTGGAACCATAGCCCCTTTGGTGCTCCTTATATAGTCCTTCCTAGACCATTTCACTATTCATATTTACATGCTTTTACATACATTTTTTAGTTAACACAATAGTCAACCAAATGATCCAATGGAAAATTAACATCATTTGTGCCTATCCTTTTACTAGTCAGACCCCGGGCTTGATCTCCACACTAGGAATACATTCTATTCCATTTACATTATTTACATTATTTAGTCAATTACATCATAGGGTTCAAATTGGGGGTATTATAAAGTTCGTAGTAAACAAGCTATTTCTTCAAAATAAACTATATCACCTCAAGATGGATGATAACAACATAGTGGTAGATTATCTAAATGTATATAATACTTTGGTATGTCAAAGATCATATGTTGGTATTAAAATGGAGGAAGAAGATACATGCATTACATTATTATATTCTTTCTATATTCCTAGGATAATTTGATTCTTGACAATAGGTAGTGCTAGTCAAGCCACCTTCTACAATATGCTTGTAAGCACAATCATCGATGGGTGTAATAGTTCTGTGGTTATTGAGGAAGGAGATAAAGAAGATAGAGCCCTTAATGTATCTAGAGGAAATACAATGCTATGGCATCAAATATTGGGGAATATTGGAGAGAAGCTCCTTCAAGAATTGTATGGTAAAGGCATGGTGGACGATATGTATGATTTCACACTAGATTTTGATTTTTGTAAACATTTAATATATGGAAAATAGAATTGAGTAAGACTTGCATCTAGTGCTACAAGCACAAAGATAATTTTAGAGTTGATACATAGTGATGTGTTTGGACCTATGCATGTTCCATTATTAGTTAGATTTATGTATTATGTTTCAATTATCTAGATGGTTTCTCAAGGAACACATGGATTTATTTTCTTTGAAATAAATCTAAAGTATTTGATAAATTTAAAGAATTCAAGGCTCTTGTAGATAATATGACAGGGAAGAAAATAAAAGTATTGAGGAAAAAAAATGGTGGAGAGTTTTGTAATAATGAATTTGAGGAATTATGTAATAGGTGCAAAATAATAAGGTAGAAAAATAATCCATACACACCTTAACAAAATTGATTAGTAGAAAGAATGAATAGGACACTGATGGAAAAGGAGAGGAGCATTCTCAATGGTGTAGATAGAGGACAATTTTTTTGGGAAGAGGTAGTGTATACTACATATTAGTTTGTAAATTGATCACCCGCATCAACATTGGTTGAAAAAACTCCACATGAGGTATGGATTTGTAATAAACCCTCTATTAAACATTTGATTTTTTTGGG
Source organism: Pseudotsuga menziesii (assembly GCA_001517045.1). Lineage (NCBI taxonomy): Eukaryota > Viridiplantae > Streptophyta > Pinopsida > Pinales > Pinaceae > Pseudotsuga > Pseudotsuga menziesii. Next base: position 522,619 of record LPNX010038876.1, on the reverse strand, counting down.
TTTGATCTGTATGTACATGTTCCAAAGGAAAAAAAAATGAGTAAGTTGGATAATAAAAATGAAAAATATATCTTTATTGGTTATAAAGATGGTGTGAAAGGTTTTAAAATTTGGAACAAGATAACTAAGAATATTGTTTACTATTGAGCAGTTGATTTTAGAGAGGTTAAATATTTTCCCAAATAGGAAGTCACTCCAATGCAAAAGGAACCAAAGGGAATAGAGTTTGATTTGGAGGATAAATAATATGAATCAGCAGATGAAGATGAATAAGAAGAAGATGAACCTCATACACCAATTTTAGAATATCATCTCGATAATGAAGGAAACTAGAAATGTATTCTCCCTTTGATTTTCAGTCTTGTTTTTCTTTATCTATTAATCATGATAATCCTAGAAATGTGAAGGAAGAAATTGTTTCAAAGGATAGTGATCTTTGGAAGAAAGCCATGGTTGAGGAAATTGATACCTTGGATAAAATAAATCTAGTATTTTGTTGAGTTATAGGATAAAAGAAAATCAAATGGTAGAAAATGGTTTTTTAATAAATTTGAATATAGAAGGTAAAGTGGAGAAGTATAAACCCCACTTAGTAGAAAAGGGATATTCCTAAGTACAAGGAATTGACTTTGGTGAATTTTTTTCTCCATTTTCTAAATTAACCTCTATCAAATTCCTTCTTTCTAATGATGATGATTTTAATCTTGAAGTAGAGAAGATGGATGTGAAGACAATATTCGTACATGGTAATCTTGAAGAATAAATCTAGATGAAACACCTAGGAGGTTATATAGTAAAGGGAAGGAAAGTGATGTTATACAAGCTAAACACTACAACAAAAACTGGATTTAGCATCTCTTTTTGCATCCTTTTTTGTGTCTAGACCATCTTTCAGTGTATTTTTCTTCATTTTTTGGACAAAATGGAAGAATTTCATGGGTTGGTGCTATTTTAGGCATTTTTTGCATCCTTTTTCTAAATCTGGCGCAAATTGCGGTGTAATTTGCACCGGTTTTGCACCTGGTTATGTGCCATGTTTTGCATCAGGTTTTGCGACACGTTTTGAGCCTAGTTTTGTACCTAAATTTGCACCTAGTTTGTACATCTACTCTTGTTTGGCCCCCTATTATGCCCATGTTTGCCTCAAATTTTACGCCCTTGTTTTCATCCACTTTTGCATCCTTTTTTACATCCACTTTTGCCTCCACTCCTGCTTCTTTTTTTGCATCCCTTCGTGCCCCAAGTTTTGTATCAAAGTTTACATCCTGTTTTGAGTCTAGTTTTGCATCTCGTTTTGTTTCATCCATTTTTGCATCCACTTTTGCATCCATTTTTTCGTCCACTTTTGCACCCACATTTTCATCCCATTTTGCATCCCATTTTGGATCCATGTTTATTTCTTTTTTTGCATCTACCTTTGCATCCACTTTTTCATCCACTTTTGTCGTGTCCCAATTCACACCCATTTTTGTGCTTACTTTTACACCCACTTTTGCTTCAACTTTTGCATCCATGTTTGCATCTTTTTTTGCATCCAATTTTACATCAGTTTTTGCATCCACTTTTGCATCGGGTTTTGCGTTGGGCGTTATGACTACTTTTGAATCTACTTTTGTTGCATTCACTTTTGCATCCAATTTTGTATCCAATTTTACATCCATGGTTGTATCCACTTTTGTGCCACTTTTTTCATCATGTTTTGCTTCCATGATTGCATCATTTTTTGCATCCATTTTTGGTGCACCCCATTATGCGCCCACTTTTGCACCTACTTTTGTTGCATCCATTTTTGCATCCTTTTTTGCATCCATGTTTTTATCCAGTTTTGCATCCAGTTTTACACCCAGATGTTGAAGATGAAAATGAGGATAATGATTATGATATTGAGGATGGTTATGATGATGATGATTGATAATGAGGAGAATGATAACAATGATGATGATGATGATGATGAGGATAATGGCAATGACAACATTGTCGATGATTATGATGGAAATGAAATGAATGACGATGATGGTGATGATGATCATTTTGGTGCACCCCATTATGGGCCCACTTTTGCGCTTATTTTTGTTGCATCCATATTTTCATCCCTTATACAAGTATTATGGATACGATCAGTGCATAGGGGATGGTTCTTGATGCATGACTTAAAATATAGTCAAAACTATGGTATTATGTTGTAACATTGTCCCTAAAGCTCATGGTCCATACGTGGGGCCCCAAATTACCACCACCCATGCCTTCATGAATTTGATTATCATTAAAAAATCCAAATTGATCACTTGAGATAGTTGGGAATAGTGTTGGTTTAATTCTTATCGCTATTCCCTTGGGGAAAATCTTATATGATGATATTGGTCCAAAACCATTAAATGATTCAAGAACATCCTTTTTGTTTATCATGGCCAAGAAGGTGGTGTTTATGGAACTTAGAACCTTCCCAACTTTACTAGATTTTTTCAACCTCCAACAACATATCATTCCCTAATAACTCAAAGAATCAAACACATAATTTGATGGGCCATCCATCTAACCCAAGATTCTTGTACTCTTTAAACAAGTCAATCACTTTGTCAAGTTCTACAAAATGAATCTCAATTACAAGGTCCAAATTTTTTTCATGATTTACAAAACTAGGGAAAAAGGAAACAATATCCACAATTTTAACTCTCTTGTTGGTTCCATAAATAACTATTGAAAGTGAGATGCTCTTACCGCATGTATGTACCAAAAATTGCTTGCTTAACATCCCTATTGGATATACTCCATATTGTATTAATATTCTTTGTCATTCTATCATATTTGTGAAAAAAAGAGAGTGTTCTTGTCACCTTGGGAAAGCCATATAACTCAACTCATTATGTGCCATTTAGATTCTTCCTACTCTAAGAGCTCTATCTTTAGGGATTCCAAATTTTATATTCTCCAATTCTTTTGTTGTGAATATTCCACTCATATTAGATTTGTATATGTTTCCACTCATATTAGATTTGTATATGTTTGAAATCTCCTTGTACTCTAACTTCACCCACTTGATTTTTTTCTACTTAATCCTTTTTTAGGTTATCACTAAACTATAATATTACAAGATCCTCTAGCTCAATATCAAAGTTCTTTCATTCACTTTCAGCCTAATTGATAAAATCCAAATACTTGAATCAATGTGAATTGAACTTAAAGGGACCTAAGAAATTTTCCTTTGTTGTCCCTATCTAAAGAAAAATTGGGACATGGTTAAATAATCCTCCTTCACCAATCCAGTCTCTGGACCTTTATAATTCCACTAACATATTCTCAAATTTCCAAAATCCCTTTAATTCTTCTCCATTCTCTAGTTGAATCTTCACTGAAGATTATAATATCATCCACGAACAACAAAATGCATTAGGGAGATACCCTAAGCCAGTTGATTGCACCCGATCTCTTGGTTGTAGTCATCATTCTATTTAGGCCCTTAGCTACCATAAGGAAGAGGAAATGAGACATCGAATAACCTTGCTTTAAACCCCTAGAGGCCTTGAAATCTTATAAAGGAGATCCATTGACCTCTCTCTCTCTCTCTCTCTCTCTCTCTCTCTCTCTCTCTCTTTACACACACACACACACACACATGGTATTTTTTGGTAGAAAAAAGAGCTTTGGGGTGGCCATGACAAACATCAATACAAAGTATTTATAAATATTTAAAATATTTAATAAGGTTTCAAGTGTCCAAAAAAAATGACATATTGGCAAACAAAAATAAGTAGAAAAGGGATATAACCAAACACTTATCAACACCAAGGATCAAACCCAATGCAAAAGGTAAACACATCTTATCATTTTTAGGTGGGCCACCCCACTTCTTATTCTATAGCTCCATATATGGGGAAAAAACTTTCCAACCACCATTCTCTAGCTTCTTCTCTACCTCTTAAATGATAAGTTAAAATGCCAATAACTTATCAAAGTTACATGATCCATTTTGGCGAGCTTGCTTTACCCTCCTACAATCCCTTTCTCAAGATTACTATCAGTACATAAATATAGTACAAAGAGAAAACATAACACCGAACCTTCCAATAAGCTATGTTGTCTCCTTCAAATATGCTACATTATTTCTCCTCTCCCTCATGCCTAGACAAACCTATTATTCTCACTCTCCATTACGAAAGTTTTGAAAGGAAACCTACACAAAGTGCAAGGTATCCCTCATTAATAACTTTGAAATGAGCCTTAAATTTTTATATACTTCCTTTAACTTTAATGAAAAATAAAAATGTATTAAGAGCCGTACATTTTGTCCATCACCTACATTGCATAGCAATGACCTTTTTCGAAGAGAACTTGGAGCAAATTGAACCTTGTCGAAGAATATTGCCTACCTTTTGCTCAACTACGTAGGACAGGTAGGGTTGATTTTCAATAATTTATAATATAAAAATTTAGATTTAATGACATTCACTTTGAAACAAAGTCTTATTAATTTAGCCACAGGAATGCCTTAAACTTGTTTCATCATTGAACATCAACGAGGACAACAAAACCTTAAAACAAACCAATGAAATGATATAGAAATCATCCCAGAATCATCATTGGGAATTTTTAGTTAGGGTTTTTTTCATTACTGAGGAAATTCATTCAAGACTTTTGGATATATTCATAGTTTTAAGCTCCACTTTTCTTGGCAACTTGTTGATCTTCAATTTGCAGGATTTGGTCACACTTTCACCATTAAACCTTCAACGATAGGTTTTTTACAATGTAATTTTCAATATGGAGGTTTTACCAAGCTTTAAAAGTTGGAGAGGGTACGCAGAGACCAACGAATTCATAGGTTCAGTATTAAGCCGCAGTGACCAGCGGTGAAACTTGAGGCCTCGTCTAGTTCGAGGTATTCTATGATGTGTGGTCCCATCAAAGGAGGAGGGCATTAACATCAGGGTTCTAATAATAATCATGCACAGGTGCATTCTTCTGGGGGATTTCATGGACTTGAAAATCGGTTAATGGGGAAAAGGCCCTTAATTATGGGGAGCGTATTTCCTACCATAGGGCATAAATGGGACAATAATGGGTTCCCTGTAATGAGAGGCATTGGTGGCAGCATGAATTTTCATCCCAGAAGCCATCGTCAAGCAGTAGCTTCTCCAGGTAAGAAATTTTTTAAGCCCTATACACATTTGTTAGGGTTTAATATAGGGAAGAATGCATTTTTTAATTTATGTATTAGTGTATGTTGAGTTGTTGCGATGATTGAAACTTGTTATGGCATTGTTTAGATTGCAGTTTAATTATTTATTTTTTGTTTAGTAAAATACAGGTTACTATTTATATATAATCAGCCTTCCATAACTTGGTCTCCTATTATAGAGCTGAAAATACTTTATACTGAAGACCAAAACAAAGGGCTTAACACTGTACATTTTGTGGTCATCCTACAACTATTGGAATCTACAAGAAATATTTTAACAAGTTTAAAGAGTTTTCTACTACATGTCTGAGATTCAAAACTTCAACTTTAACAGACAGAAAAACCAGGTTGACAACATATGAAATTAAAACTATTTAATGAGGCGCTTTTGAGATGTTGTGTCCCTGTTGAGCTGTTCTGGGGCCATGGGATTTTGTTATGGGTTCTCCTCCTCGATCAAAACTGGTGTGTGATGATATAGTATATCCTTGGGATTAATACTCTTGTTTTTGTGTTAAATAAGTCACTTCTAAGTTTCCTAATGTTTTGATCAATTGAATCTTTGATCAAAAAAAAATTTCTTATCATGTTCTTAATAGTTTGAATTTTACTCCAAAAGCTAACTTCCACTAGAGCAGTTTCCAATTCATAGCTTTAGTGTCCTCTCTAGCTTGTCTTCCTAACTTTCTAGCTTCTGATCATCATTTCAAAGCACAATTAGCATCTGATATGTAACTACCTCTAACTTCAATTAGAGCTTATATGTAAAAACCTCTAGCCCATTTTCAACTATATTATTGTTATCGCCAGAATTGTGCTAAAGTTCCTCCATCCTCCACCCAACATTGTCACAAACATTCCTAATTTTCTCATTTAATACATAGTGATAACTAGAGCATATGGGTGTGTTTCCCACACTCTGTGTAGGATATCCAAGCTCCAACGTCTTACAAAGTAAGTAGTTTGCAAGGTCACACAATGTTAGACATATTTTTCTTCCTTGGATAAGAATCCTTTGTCAATATAACTTATATGTGCCTGAAAATTTTATCAATGCCAAATAATGACAATGACATGTAGGTCAACCAGACTTGAAAATACATCCACTATACATACCTGGGTTAGAGTGTGGCCCTAACATCCAAGGTCCATTAGAAGAAACTCTAAACGGAATATTCTGTGCTTGACCAAACTTGGAGAGTTTTCCTGCATAGAGAGAGTCTGTCTTTGGGACCTCCCATGGATGATTTGTCTACCGGCCTAGTGATGTCTTCCCTGGGATATGAAACATGAGTTCCTTAGAAGAGTTATGGAAGTTAGTTGATCCATATAGAGAGGGTGTCAGGAGGAAATCCATGTCTCACTGGTTTAAAATTCGGAGTGTTCTAGGCCTCTGTATGTTGTTTGCATCCTTGAGTAGACAATTAACATGGAAGAAAGAGGTGATCCTCTAGATGGGATCTGGCTGGAGAGGTCCACACAAGGATTGTGATCTATGCTTGAAAATATCCATCATGAAAAGAGGTAGGCATATTTGTTCTGGAGAATGATATAATGTGGAGGGGGAGCCACCCAAGTCTCACTGAAGGTAGTAAAACCTCCCTTTGTCCAAATAATGGATACTAAGATAAGACATATGAAAATGAGATGTTCCTCTTACTTTCTCTCTTGTTTGGTTATGTTGAATTCAACAAGCACCACTCTTTAAAGTGTGAATCTCTATAGACACCATTCGGTGTGAAACAACCTTTTAGGATAAAAAATGATTGAAACTAGGCCATTTGATTGAAATGGAATTTTGGGTTTTCAAGGAGACATTTCCATGCTAGGAGGGGTCTAAATATACTACTATTATAATTACTAATAGTTATTGAAAAACCATGTCATGATGATAATGATAACAATGACAAGACGTTGACACTGCCAATGACCTTAGTAAATCTTCCCAATTCTAAAAATGCCATCATTGTCATCATCATCATCATTATATTTGTTTTTGTCATCTAGGTCATTACCGTCGTCGTTGTTTGTGTCATCATCACCAATAATGACATGAAGGATGACGACAACGATAACAAAGCCATTAATGATGATGATGATGTCCATGATGATGGCGATGATAATGATGTTGATGATGATGATGATGATGATGGAAATTATGATGGCGATGATCATTGTGCTGCTACTGCTAATGATGATGAATCATGACCTCGATGATATTAATCATAATCATTGTCATCCTCATCATCAATATTGTTCATAGACAACATCATATTCATCATGGTTATTGATGATTGTGATGCTAATGATGACCATGAAAATGATGATGATGATGATGATGATGGTAATGATAAAAATTTCAATGACAATGAAAACAATATTGACTGATGGTGTTGTAGTTGTTTTCATTGATGATGATGATGAGAATGACAATGAAGATGCCAATGGTAATTATAATTTTGTTCATGATGATGCCAATGATAATGATAATGTTGTTGACGATGAAAATGATGATGACGACGACAATGTGATTATATGATGATAATAATGCTAATTACTGTATTGTGCTATTCCTTATTATAGTTTATCCAAGATTATTTTTCTTCTTTTTTTTTATGTGTATTTAGTAACCACCAAGGTAGGATTGAGTTGAATTTTGATTGACTTTTTAGTAAGTGAAGTGCATTGGATTGTATTCGAAGTGAACCCTGATTACTAGTAGCATCCTTAATTTTAGAAGTATGTATGCAACCACTATACATTGGTTTTGGGAAATCATGTTGCACTAAACTTAAGGTCTTTTTTTTAATGTCAACTTTATTTTGGTGGAGCCTTGTCAAATATCTTACATGTTTAGGAGTATCCTAAAAATAAGTACTGTGGAGGTTGCATTTTTGCATTTTTATCTTTAATTTTGAATCTAGATTATTTGCAATTAGTGTACTGAACCTTGTGTATCTTGTTTGAGGAAGAGACATCTAGTGTGGATTTTGATGTGCTTGGAGATTTTTTTGTCAATACCCTCCTTAGGGTGATTCCTACCTCATTTTCATCCCAATAATAAAATCATGAACCCCATTAATCTCACGAGAGGCTATGTGGTAAGTCACTCCTTTCTTAAGATTTGTGCTTTTGGACAAGGTTTCTCCAACACATAAGGTTTTGGATTCTTCTCTCCATTATATTAAAACAATATATTTGAATGCATAAACACTCTCAAAGTTGATCTTTAATTTAATTTTTTTGTTTATTTTAAACTATTACTTTACTTTTTATTTTTAAAATTTTGATATACAATTCAAACTAATAAAAAGATACCATCCAAATTTGTCCAAACTCTACATTGTTCATAAGAATGATCTCCTATTATATTATTCATGTCAATAATTTAATTCGATCACACAATATAGTTGGTATAAAAGCATCACAAATTTATTTTTAAAATTCATTTAACTGAATTTAATTTGAATTTAATTTGACTCACGTGTGAGCAAATAGTGCACATTTTCTTGCCTCTACCTGTTGAAAGAGAGTCTAAAGGAAAAAACCATGAATTAAACCCTTGTAGGTTTCTATCTCAATTAATCCACTGATATGCTCACATGCATTCTCTGGATCACTCAACCAGGTCACTCATTTTTTGTTCACTCGACGTAGTTTTCTTATTCTTGCAAGGTAGCGCCCTTTTCATTTTCTCGCCAGTTAAATTTTAAAAAACATTTCCCATATTATTATCTTCTTAATGATCAGATATTGTAGAGTTTCCCAATCACTGCAATGTACGATTTGGAGGCTTTATTTGAGTGGAATCTGACCGATCTATTTAGTTCCTCAAATATGCCCCTAGGTTTTGCAGAAACTTGGGAGCATGTGTTAGGCATGGGTTGGGGGCTCTCTTCACTAGCCAACACCTTCAATGGGAGATCAAGATGCTAGAAGATCTGGAGAAGAAGCTCGCAGAGGCCAAATATTCCAATCAAAAAAGTTTTATTGGTAAGTTCTATGCTCTATGCTTTTTCCTTTTTCATTTTGCATGAATTTATGATTTCCTGTCAACTAAAAGGGTTTTGGATAGTAGAGGGAAGATATTTTTCATAACTTTTAAATTATTATCATTTGTAGTGGATTATTCAAGATGAAGTTTCAAACTGTCAATCGTGATCCTATCGATGTGGAGAACAATCTAGATCACAAACTGCCACTTATATTGGAAACTTTCTTCCTGTTTGTTCATGTTGCGGTTTTGGATGATACCATTTTTTAGAACATTCGCACATTTGTTCTTGATACTCTATTGGACATATTGGATGGAAGAGTGTATAGATATGAGAGACATAATACAGTTCATAATCTTCCTTTGGTTTACAAGGATGACATTATCATTAATATTTAGGAATTTGCTCGGGATACTACGACCCAATGGGAGGGGTGTGAAATTTATGCATAGTGCCATCAAGCATATTCCAGTATTGGAGAAAAAAGGAATTCCCCAAGAAACATGAGAGGAGGTATGAGGCACTACAGGCCGAGGGAGTAAGGATACAAAGCCGAGGGGAACGAATCCACCTATTTGAGACCCCAAAGAACTATCTACCCCATTGATCTAGCGTATCATATCGAAGAGAAGTTGTTGTGCTTAACTATCCATTATTCTTTAAGGTGTTAAAAAACTTCATTGGAAATAAACAAGTCAGGGATCATAAAGGAGATGGGGTTGTAGGCTTATCTTTGACTACTTTGTCCTATAACTTTCTTTTAGAGCATTTGGCCTTAATTGGTGAGAATAGTAAGGAGATTCAACTAAGTGTTATATTTCCACTGGTGGGTCACTAGGTAGAGGACCTAATAGCTATTGCAAGTTTTCTGCATATAGAAGGAGTAAAAGCAAGTCCCGGTGGGGATAAGTCAAGGACAACTACTAGCAAGGACGGGCTGGGAGAAAATGATGCAGAGTCTTCAAGTGGTCATGACAACAATTCTCTATTTGGAGATATTTTTTCGGACATTGGTAGGAAATTCGCTACATCTAATGGACATGAACAACCTTGCTCTACACATGAAAGTGTTTCTGACTCAAGTGTTATACCTTTGCAAGGATCTGTGGAAGTGCTTACTTTTCTTAAAGGGTGCTTTTTTTCTTCAGAGTGCATTTTTTCTTCAAACTGGCATTATTCTATTTTTGAATAAGCATGTCACCAACTTAATGAACAACATGTAACAATCTTCTTGTTTCTCCTTAATAGGAGTTCTTTAACCTAATTTTTTCTTTTCGAAGCTCCTTGTTGCATGGTTTCCCATTGCATGTTCACCCATGGAGTGTCGGTCGTTGCCTCTTCTATCTTTTTCGTGGAGAGAATTTTGCATAAAGTTAAGCAAATTTTCAAAGAAAAAGATGCATTAGGGTGATTGAAGTGGATGCAAAATTTTCAATAGTTTTTTTGATAATATAACAAGCACAGATAGATCCATCATAAATTAGAGCACTCCCTGTGGAAAAGGTGAAAATGATGACAGAGGAAGAAATAGAGCAAAATGAAGTGGAAGAAATCTGTCTGGGAATAAAGGTATGTCACAACTGGTTGTTTGTTATTCAAGTTGTTTCGTTGTTTATTTCTTAACTTCAAAATCTGATATGAAAATCAAGAGAAAAGCAGAGCCGACATAAAGGTAACAATTTCAAAATAAAGGAAACCCTTGTCTTTACCAATCCAATAATTGGTTAAAGATAGATCTTGTATCTTACATGTGCATACAACAGCTTGGCCAAAAACTTGGAGTTGAAGAAAACATAACCTCTACAAAAATATCAGAAGTTTTAAAGGTATTATCATGATTATTTTTGGGGATATTTCTTCCGAGGCTGTGGTCTATTTTATCCATTCCACATTGGCCATGGGAAGGGAAAATAGATGATAGTGTTTTATCCCTTACTGATATCCAATAATAAATCCCTGGAATATTTTTTGGGGTTTCCAAATGTGAAGAGATGATTATACCTGTCATTGTACTAAAGGATCTAAAGCAATAGTTTGGCCATACAACTTTAATTACAAAGCATCTCCACATAATATTTTATCAATTTTGTTTTCATTAACCTTGTCTGGGACTATTTCATTCAATTAAAAACAGATTTCAAGAGGAGTAAAGGATTCCAAAGTTGATGATAGTCTATTTGAATGGATTTGAATAAACGAGTTGGAATCTGGGGATGAAATATTTTCAAAAGAATTGTTAAGAAAATGGACCAAAACATAAAACGTTTAGTTCACTTAAAATGTTTAGCTTACACATAATAGGTCACTATAACTAGACTTGCAATGGAAAGAATTTAATAAGAGGAAGACAAACACCCCACCACCAGCTAGAGTAATAAAGGAAAGGTTGAAGTTTAAAGGTGTTGTAAAATGCCTCAAATAAAGGGTAGCCATGTTCCAAGCCTCGAGGAGTCTACTTGATCAATGGAAAATCATGACGACATTATGAGCCTTCTTATCACCAAACCAAATATAATTCAAATTTGAGAAGATGGAAACCTCAGCTTACTGCAACAGGAAGTGTCTCGGATTATTTTTAGCAACAACCAACAAACAACAAAAATAACTTTATGTACTATTTTCCATGATGGTTGGATCCTTCTCTTTCAAAAGGAGTTGAGAGTATATTTATGGGAAATATTAGGGTGGATGTTTTGTTGGTGTTCATATTAACTTAAAACATAATTATGGTGCATGCCACTTGAATAAAGAAGCAATGTTAAATTCTTGAAGGATTATTGTGTAGAAATTTAGGCCAGAAATAGATTAATTTTACCCACAACAATTATCAATTGATCATGCAAAATTGCTAACAAGAGAGACTGAATATGGAGCTGTAACACAAAATTATATTAACTGAGTGTACAATAGACAACCCTATAATATCATAGGATTCTGAATAAATAGAATACATGAAGAAATTGAATGCATGAGGAAGCATCCAAATCTAGCATAAAGCAGGCTTACCAAAAATAAGCAAATCCCCCATAGGTGTAAAAGATGGATCCCAAATTTGTCATGGAGCTCACGAATTGGAAAAAAGGAATAGGCAAGCTAAAGAGTGGTGGAATGGCAGCTCATACATGCTTTTGCATGGATAAAAGAGAGGAGGATGTGTAGGACAAAAAACAAGTTCACCTCACCTAGTCTAGCTTTCCCATGTGCCTTAAAACACTGAAAAAGCAGGCAATAAAGCAGAAAAAGCAGATAGGCGCCTAGGAGGCCAGGAATAAAGAAGATTTGATTCCTAAGGCTTTCCCAAGCACTACATGAGTTAGATATGGCAATTTTGAACTCTATGGATAGGCAATTAGCAACTTGCACAAGGTGGGACACATGAACTAGGCAAATAAGACAAAAATAAATGAATTAATGTCTAAGTGGGTAAACTATGGGTTGATTATTATAACACCCCCCCTTAAGCCTGACTTTATGAGTAATAAATCAAAAATATAGGGCCTAGAAACAAGGCTTAGTCACCCTTTACATACTGCATGTCGAAATAAACAAGGAAAGAGGCAAAACCAACTTGGGAAAATCCTCCCTTAAACATGGACTGTAAAACAAAATTGTAGAATCTTGTCTCCACTCATGCCTTTACAGCATGATCAGCAATCCCCATCAGTGATTTGAGATTGCTGAAGGTATTCTCGCAAAATTCTTTGGTGAAGATATCAGCTACTTGTTCTGAAGATGAACAGAAGAGTAGGTGAATGGTGCCATCATGCACAAGCTCTCTGATGTAGTGCATGTGAATCTCAATGTGTCTGGTTCTCTGCTTCTGAATTGGATCTTTGCAGATTCAAATGGTACTCTGGTTATCACAGTAGATGGTAGTTGAGTACTCAGGTTCGAAACCACAGTCTCCGAGTAAACCCTGCAACCATAAACACTGAGTTGCTGCATTAACAACTCCTCTGTACTTAGCTTCTGTAGATGAGAGTGCAATGGCACTCTATTTCTTGCTTGACTAGCTGATTGGTCCTTCTACAAGCATGAACACATATCCTGAAGTGGACTTTCTATCTATGCTATCACCTGCCCAATCACTGTTAGTAAATCCAATCAAATCAAGATCAGATTTTGCCTTATAGAGGATCCCATGTGTCCTTGTTCCCTGAACAAAGTTAAGGATCCTTTTGGCTGCTTTCCAATGGATCTCATGAGGCTGATCCATGAATCTAGAAGCCACACTTACTGCATAACAAAGATCAGGTCGAGTATGTGTCAAATACAACAAACAGCCA
>LPNX010038876.1:368922-502030 GCA_001517045.1 Pseudotsuga menziesii | reverse complement strand
AAGTTGGTGAAGCCTCTTCACCACCTGAACCTCAAGAAGTAAGTAAAGAGTTTGTTGAACATGCTGATTCTGATTTGTCTAATGGAGATGAGTTTACTGCAGACCCAAACAGCCCCACAAGGCCTAAATTGGCATCCAAGACACTACATGCAGCAGGTGAGCTAGCTGGGGATCCCAATGACCCAAGGAGGACTAGATCTCAATTTGAGAGTGGTCTGTGCATGAAGGATCCTATGTTTGATGAAAAATGCTATTTGATGGTGGATTATGATACTCAAACATATGAATAAGTAGCAGGAGATCCAAGATGGAAAGCTGCCATGAAGGAGGAGTTCAGCTCACTTCAGAAGAGCAACACATGGGAGCTAGTGGATCTTCCTCCAGGAAGAAAGTTAGTCTAGTGTAAGTGGGTCTATAAGACCAAGTTTGCTGCTGATGGTTCACCACTGAAGTACAAGGATATATTGGTAGCTAAAGGCTACTCACACGTTCATGGAATCAATTACAATGAGACATTTTCCCCAGTGGTAAAGATGGATTCCATCAGGCTAGCTCTAGCCATTGCAGCCTCAAGGAAATGGGAGGTACATCATATGGATGTAAAATGTGCCTTCCTGAATGGAGATCTCACTGAGGAGATATATATGCAGAAGCCTCAAGGTTTTGCTACTAACCCTTCTCTTGTGTGCAGGTTGAGAAAGTCACTGTATGGGATAAAGCAAGCCCCCAGGGCTTGGTATGCCAAGATAGATAGCTTCTTGCTATCTCTGAATTTTGTTTGGTGCAAATCAGATCCAAATGTATATTTGAAGTCTGTTAATGGTTCATTAATGATAATTGTGTTATATGTTGATGACCTCCTCATTACAGGAAGCTCACAGGCTGAGATTGCTTCCTTAAAAGGAGCTATGAACCAATCCTTCTCCATGACAGATTTGGGGCTCTTAAGTCAATTTCTGGGGCTTGAGATTGCTCAAACCAAAGCTGGAATAAAGGTGCACCAGTCCAAGTATGCCTTGGATTTGCTGATCAAATTCAGAATGCAAGACTGGAAAGAAAGCAAAACTCCTTTCCTTTCAGGAGTGAAGCTAGAGGAAGATGATTCTCCACCGATGGTAAACAATACACTGTATAGGCAATTGATTGGATGTTTATTGTATTTGACACATACTCGACCTGATCTTTGTTATGCAGTAAGTGTGGCTTCTAGATTCATGGATCAGCCTCATGAGATCCATTGGAAAGCAGCCAAAAGGATCCTTAACTTTGTTCAGGGAACAAGGACACATGGGATCCTCTATAAGGAAAAATCTGATCTTGATTTGATTGGATTTCCTGACAGTGATTGGGAAGGTGATAGCATAGATATAAAGTCCACTTCAGGATATGTGTTCATGCTTGTAGAAGGACCAATTAGCTGGTCAAGCAAGAAACAGAGTGCCATTGCACTCTCATCTACAGAAGCTGAGTACAGAGGAGTTGTTAATGCAACAACTCAGTGTTTATGGTTGCAGGGTTTACTTGGGGAGTGTGGTTTCGAACCTGAGTACTCAACTACCATCTACTTTGATAACCAGAGTACCATTCAAATATGCAAAGATCCAATTCAGAAGCAGAGAACCAGACACATTGAGATTCACATGCACTACATCAGAGAGCTTGTGCATGATGGCACCATTCACCTACTCTTCTGTTCATCTTCAGAACAAGTAGCTGATATCTTCACCAAAGAATTTTGTGAGAATACCTTCAGCAATCTCAAATCACTGCTGGGGATTACTGATCATGCTATAAAGGCATGAGTGGAGACAATATTCTACAATTTTGTTTTACAGTCCATGTTTAAGGGAGGATTTTCCCAAGTTGGTTTTTCCTCTTTCCTTGGTTGTATGGACTTGCAATATGTAAAAGGGTGACTAAGCCTTGTTGCTAGGCCCTGTTGGGGTGTGTACACTAAGGATTATTAGTTTTGGTTACTTCGCGGCTATTGGTAAGCGGAGTTATGGGTCAAAATAGTCTTAGGGGTGTCGGGGGAAGTTAGAACTCCTTTTTTGTAATAAACCCTTGGTTGAAATCCAGGGTTTAGGGTTTTGGGTGCCCATGGTTTAAGACCATGGTTTTGTAAAAATGCGCAGTATAAATAAGTGCTTGTGTAAAGAAGATAGGTTATGTTTTATGATGTAAGAAAGATTAAGGCGAAGTTAAGGTTGATTTTGTAAGGAAAGGTTAAGTCCCAGCTGTGTGCATGGACGACCTCTGTAGCTGTGTGCGCAGAGGGTTTTTGTAAAGAAGATTGAGGAAAGACCTGCAGCTGTGTGCGCAGGGGCCTGCTGCTGTGTGCGTGGATTTTTAAGGACTGAAGGGATCTACAGCTGAGTGCGCAGATCAAACTGTGGTTTTGTAGCAAGTTGAATAGAACACAGTTTGTGGGCGTAACCCCTACACTGGGGGTGAACCACGTTATATCCGGTGTTGTGGTTTCTTGTGCTGTTTCTGTTTCTGTTGTCTTTTATGCATTAATAACTGTATATATCTGATAAGTTAGATCCCTACTAATATTTAGCTTCGCTGTGTATTCCCTGTAGTGGGTTGAGCAAGTCACGACTGTTTATTTATCTGCGAAGTTGTATGTGAATGAATGGTAAAGCATTATAATTATTGATTAATAAGGTTATTAAAGGCTAAGGTACAGTAATCCCCCTCTCTGCTTGCAGAAACCTGATTCTGCGGCACCCCATAGCTGTTTCGGGTGAGACTGCAACCTGCGCGTAGGTTGTTGCCGAAAGGGCCAACATTGTGGGTCTTTTGTTGGTGTGACACTAAAGGATTAAACCCGGGTCTGCCCTATTGCCCAACAAATTGGTTCCGTTGCCGGCTGAACTCAGTACCTGCTCAAGAGGGGTTTACATTGTACCTCAAGGGCTATCTTCTGGAGGCCCTCTGTGAAGAAAATCAGTGATTGGTTTGCTGAGATCTGTTTGAAATTTGCGCAGCAAGAGAACGCCAATCCGTGGTGTAGTGCAAGTGAATTTTTACAAAGGTATGTTTTTTGTGATGCTTATGAATTTTTTTTTGGTAATATCCACATAGAGTTGCACCAGTGGTTGTCTAGGTTAGCAGAGAGGAGGACGAACTTTCAAGCTCGACGGATTCCTGTGTGGACCCTCGCAAGGGTCAATCTTGTGCAACACGTGAACAATGAGGTATCCCGCGTTGTTGACTTCTGGACGACGCGAACGTTGGAAGCCTTTGTGACAAAGTTTGCCATTGAGACGAGCACCTCTTTCAGCGAAGCTGAACGACGGTTTTTCAAAGGTCCCCGTGGTAGGTTTTTAAATTCCTTAAGCTTGAAGATTAAAATACTATTAGTTGAAAAAGGTATATTATTATTTGAATCAGACTGTTAGTTTAGTAGTACTAACATATGTTTGCAAGTGAGAATACCTTCGACGCGCAAAGTGGGTTGCCGTGAAGCAAGCAAAGGCACAAAAGAGATTTTGAGTCCTACTCCTCAGGTCAGACCACCACACCTCCCCCTGTAAACTCTCAACACCCATACCCTGAAGAAAACCCTTCGGTAGGAAACCCTCTCGTCACCCCACAGCGTCGCTTTGTTACCCCTAAAGTTCGGTCGCAGTGTGACAGGAAACCAAGTCCGAGTATTCCGGCCACAGGTCAATCTGCCCCCATAAACCCCCCCCCCATCCACCTCTTGTCCCCCTCCCAACCCTCCCAAAACCACCATGGATCACCTAGATGATGACATCAAGCTGCCCATCTTCAAAGGAACGGGATCAGAAGATCCAGAACAGTTCTGGTTTTTGTGTGAGGCCGTCTGGAACGCGAAGAGTATTACAGACCTGGATGTGAGAACCACGCAGCTCATTACTTCCTTTCGTGACCGGGATTTGACCTGGTTCATGAAATTCTCCAGTAATCAGCACCCCACTTTGGATGAAATCAAGGCAGCCATCACTAAGGAATTTAAGAAACGGAAATCAGAATCGCAGAGCATCACTGAACTCAAAGAGATTCAACAGCGACGCGGCGAATCAGTGTGGGACTTTGATCAGAGATTCAAAGTTCTACTGGACCAAGTCAGCTTTACCATTAGTCCTACGCAGCACAAGGAATGGTTTATCGCCGCATTATTGCCGCATATCAGAACTCCGCTCATGCAACAGAAGGTTGCTGACCAGCAAGAGGCTCTGGAAATTGCAATGAAGCTAGAAGGCTTTGGAAATTGCAATGAAGCTAGAGACCGCCCCCATCGGAGACGATTCTGGTATTGCCCAAATCCAAGCGCAGCTGGCAGCGATGGCTCTGGAGCTTCGCGATATGAAGAAAGATAAAAATCAGTCGAGAGGAGGTCTGGTGTACAAAATGTCGGTCCGAGGGTCACGATAGGGACCAATGCCCCGTGGCCAGAACCTACCTAAATACGGGTGCGCCCAACCAATTCACTCCCGGTGTTCTATATTGTGAAATTTGCCGAACCTCTAGCCAGCATCACCCTGAGCACTGCCATATTCTTCAGAGATATGTTCAAGTTCCCAAAAACCCCTACTGTTAGTTCTGTAAGTCCATAGGGCATAACGAAGAAGAGTGTCGTAGCTACAACCTTATGCGAGAGTGCACCTCTGACGCGTACCGAGTACACAATGAAGCCCAGAGTAATGATGGTTATGGTTACTGTGGCGGCGCCTCCGGAAGAGGTGCTTTTGGCGGCCGCGGCCGTGGTGGGATGACCGAAAGAGGTAGAGGCCAGGTTGTGTGTTACAATTGTAACCAAGCTGGCCACTTGGCTCGCAACTGTCGGAATCCCACTACAACCTGTCGGTATTGCCGTGCGGTGGACCACGTGATTGAACAGTGCCCCCAGCTCCTCGCAAATATTCAGGAGAACAACCGTGGCCCTACCCCAAATATTCAGCTGATTTCCATTGATCAAAGACCTGCCGCAACCCTCAATGTGGTCACCCGGAGTGGAGCTACGACGCATATTCAAAACATGCCAAAGCAACCTGTCGCGGTGTGCGCATGTAAGGCCTCCGCAAAAACCTCAGTCCTTGACCTTGCAAAGGACCAAGCCCCAGTCCAGGAGGCCCAGTGTGATATTGTTGACCCTGGCGCCGTAGACGTACTTGCGCGGCAACCTCAGCAGGCTTCACAGCCACAAGAGGCCTCGACGGATAAAGTAAGTACACTATCTTCTTTCTTGCAGAGCTGTATGAAACTCTTGCGGAATCAGAATGCTTTAAAAGATCTGCAAAAAGTTCTTGCTGTCACAGACCCTCAGAGAGGAATTGATCAGGAGAAAACTGTTAGTCGTGTCCGAAGAACGGGAAGGGAAATGAGATTGAACATTCAGATAGGGGAGTATGATATGACTGATGTCATTCTGGATCTTGGATCAGACGTTAATGTCCTACCCAAGAAGACCTGGGGGCAAATGGGAAAGCCTTCCCTGGTTTGGTCACCTATACAACTGCGACTAGCTAACCAGCAAAGGATTGTACCTCTAGGGAGACTTCTTAGTGTCCCAATAGACATTGATGGGGTCAGTACTCTAGCAGATTTTGAAGTTATTGAGATCATTGATGACATCAACCCTTATCCAGCCCTGTTGGGAATTAAGTGGGCCATGGCCAATGCTGCAATCATCAACCTTAAGAGGAGACAGATGACATTCGAAGGAAATGGTCTGCGTGTTATTATACCCCTCGACCCATCCCAAGGAGAAAGATATACAGAACCACTCAGAGATGGAGGGGAGCAGGATACTCTAGACCACATCTACAACATTACAGCCAAGGATGCAGATTATGTCGAGCCTGATGATGATGGTGTAATGGATTGGAAATGTGATAGCTCCTGCATGTCTGATTCAGACGATGGTCTGGAGAATTGGTAGAATCGACTGTACGAGCTACATGGCCATAGATGCGCGCAGATCACTCAGTTTCTTAGATTCCTTAGTGCACAGCCTAGAGAGTTTCCTACATATGTTGGGATGACAGACCCTGGAGAATTTATTGCACCTATGTCAGAATGAGTACCTCAGTCACAAAACAACCAGAGTATGGAAATAGCACTAGAAGCTACAGCAGCATGGGGGACCGATCCTACAAAGTCTCACCCCAGTCGGGGAACCTACCAGAAATTCCTGCGCCGCAGATTCATAAGCCAAGCTCAAGAGGTGCAAAGTAAGTTCAAGGGGCCGAATAGCCTTCAGGGACATTTGAAGTAGAACTATACAGCAAGGGAAAACACACCTCGCAAGGAGTGGGTGCATAAGTTCGTGCATATATTGGACCCTATAGCGAAAAATGGGCATATGGAGGTTGAGCTCCGCCACGGTACTGTAAGAGGGGGTGATCTTGTTGATAGCTTTTTGATCACATTTTCTATTAACAAAAGTCATCATGTTTTAGATATAGCTTTCTGATCAAACCCCGACAAGGCAAATGATGATCACCCAGGAATTGAATACTACACCAAGGGGCAGAGCCCAGACGCCAGTCCCTTAAACCTAATAGTCCTGTCGCAGATATTACTAGGTCGGGTCGAAGGGCACTATTGTGCCGAGGTTGCTTATTGTCCTGAAGCTTCAACCATGATTCTGCCGAGGCCCAAAAACATAGCGAGGCTCAAAATACGACCATTGGGAAGCAGCCAATTTGGTGGCGGCAGAGTTTTAATTGCTTTAAATGACTGTACTAAGACCAGTACCAGCAATCGCGTTCCACATGGACAAGATTTTTGTCAAACTTGGTGCCTTCAATGCACTGTCCTGCCCGATTTGATTGATGGCATGTATAAGAAGATGCCTAAGTTAGGAAAAATTGCATCCTGCATTTCTTCAAGATTTCTGAGTGAACCCATGACCACCAAACGCGAGATTGACGCTTTGGTCAGAGAATTCGAGCAAGAGGGTCTGATCACCTACTCTAATCGGCCGCCTGCCCTAGCTCACTGTGAAGACACTTCCCCAGCACCACCACAGCCGATGCAGACACTGTCTGCCAGGAAAAATTCTAGAACTGAAGTTCGCACCAAGCGCAACCAAGACCGACAGTGGCAAACAGGGAAAACACCAGCAGCTCATCCTATGGAGCCCTCTGGTTCCGCACAGGCCCCAGCCGGGGGAAGGGTGAATATTCCACCACCACGGCCACCATATCTACCACCTGTTCGCCCAGGTACCGCGTTACCCCGTCGAAAAAAGCAATTTACATTAGCCACACCCTTGCTTCCACAGGGAGTGCAGTTGATAGGAAGTATGATAGGGAAGATTGATCGGCTTAAGTACAGCGATCACAACACCAATGACCATGGCAAGTTCCCACAGTTTGAACCAGCAAAATACTTGCACCGCGTCAAGTACCCGGATCATAAGGTCACACTACTGGAAGTGCAACCATGGGCTGCGGGCCTGGACAAAG
Organism: Pseudotsuga menziesii; assembly: GCA_001517045.1. Lineage (NCBI taxonomy): Eukaryota > Viridiplantae > Streptophyta > Pinopsida > Pinales > Pinaceae > Pseudotsuga > Pseudotsuga menziesii. Next base: position 494,585 of record LPNX010038876.1, on the reverse strand, counting down.
CTGGCCTACTCAAGATACTTGATATTACCCATTTCGGTCGCGGCATACATGTGACTGTAGCGGTCAAACAGTTACTAGCGCTGGTGCATGACGGCTATTTATGGATAGGGGACCAGAAAATTCCTATTGACGCCGCCCTTATCCATAGGATCACAGGTTTACCCATGGCAGGACCTGATCCAGGAACTAAATTTCCATCCAAACATGACGATACAAAGCTCGCGCAAACCATGAAAGAGCGGTTTGGACTGATAAAAGGGAAACGGGGGTATCACACTTCCACGATTCAGGAGCAGCCCATTCGATTTGCAGCTGAACTCTTAGCCTGCAAACTCATACGGAAATGCAGGCCAACTGAAGTACCTGCTTCGGTTATCCAGATTGCTATGAACTGCGCTGAGGGATATACTTATAATTGGGATGAATATCTTGCGAAGGAGTTTCTGGAGGATGCTCGCGATGCGCAAGAAAAAGGTAGACCTTTTCATTATTCCTGGATTTTAATCCTTATTGCATTAGTGGGGTGGAAAGAACCCACTGAAGCCCAGTTTGTAGAATTAAACCCTGGCACGCCAGGAGCAGCGAGGTATGCCTCCCTATGGATATCCTCAGATAAGGAAGCTCAGCAGATGACGAACACTGTGTTCGTCTTCTATGCTATGAGTATTCACTATGAGATTGTGTGAACACCTCGAATTACCAACGAAGTGTTCTCTCATTACGAGGGCGTTGCGCACTTTAGTGCCGATATGCATCATGTTTTCATTCAAGCTCATGCAGATCCACAACGGCAATGCTTCAAATTACCATATGTAGTCATCGAACCAGATATCAGGCGGATAGTTCAGCACTGGCCGGTCGAATGGCTGAAAGATTTAGGGAAAAAACCCTCTATTCCGGTTCCCCCAGCTACCAATATTGGCGCAGGTACTAGTCAGGCGCAGCAGCAAAGCCCATTGGAAGATAGCGAAGACCTAATTGATTCGCAGATGGATGACGACGGCCAGGATGGAGACGGTGGACAGGATGAACAGGATGGAAAGGATGAGGATTTGGTCAAGACCATATCAGATCCTAACCCACAAACAAAGTGCAAGTCACCAGAAGGAGCCGAGGTAACCAAGCCGCAGTCCCGCAAAAAGGCAAAATCATCGAAGGACAAAGATATTGAGGAAGAAGCCACTGTTATGCTAGATGCGCTGGAGCAAGCTCTAGAACAATCTACGACAGCGCTTACTAAAAAATGGTCAGATTTTGCGGAACTACATCTTGCCGGGCTCTCACGTATCGCAAACAGGGTATCGGAGCTAAAAGAGCTAGTAGCAAAATCAGTGCATAGTACTGCAACAAGTAGCACTACAGCACCCACACAACAGGATATTAGGCAATGGCCACCCAAAGATCACCAGGGACAGGTCTCAAGCACAACTCTGATACAGCCTGACACAGATTCCCGACCCCAGCTGGATACAACCGTGGGGCTTGATTATATAAAGATGTCTATATCAGAGTTGCACCTATGCCAACTCGCGATTACAAAGGAGATCCATGCCCGAACCCAATTGTCCCAAATCCAATTGGAAGACACCATCAAACAAAACAAAACCTTTGCAGCACGCCTAGAAGAAATCGCACAACAGAAGAAAGAAGATGAACATACAACAACTACGTTGATGCGAGCACTAGACGAGGCATGTCGGAGTCTTTCTGACTCCGACATACAGGGAGCCGAGGAACCAGAGCAGAAAATTGCTAAGCTGAGAGACTATGCCCAGCAATCCCACAGCGAGGTTGAAAGGATGAATATAGATCACCAGCACCAGATTGCAGAACTTCAACTGCGCATTCCTCCTGAGACTCCACGAGAGGTCCGAGAACAGCGCCAGCAGGACATCAAGGCTTCAGCAGCAAAAATATCAGATAATGTGGCTAGCATCGCAAAACTAATGGAAGACAGCATAGAAGCATGGGAGAACCTACAGGACCATCCAGATGTAGGTAAGATCCAGGAAACCATCAAGTTGCACCAGGATGAATTAGATGCAGTCAGAATAGAAATCAAGACGCTGCCACCTATGCAGAAGATGGCTAAAGTGAAGCGCAGCAAGGAACTTCAGCAGGTAATCGAGTGCTGCAGGATGAAGGTAACGCTGTTGGAGAATGCGTTACAGCCCCTGGTTGATGAAGCATTAGAATTGAGCAATACTGCGGAAAGCCAACTCAAACTTTTGAATACCTATGACACTTTTGCGCAAGAAAGGGCTGACACAGACTCATATTCAGTATTACAGTAATTGGTGGAAAAGGAGAAAGCCGCTGATACTATACTACACAATCTCACCAGTCGCTTCCAGATCCTCGCGCAGAAGATTCTCCCACCAGAGTCCTCGCAGAGTGTCCCGGGACGGGCCACTAGTGAGTCTTAGGGGCCTGTTGGGGCGCGTACCCTAAGGATTATTAGTTTTGGTAACTTCGCGGCTGTTGGTAAGTGGAGTTATGGGTCAAAATAGTCTTAGGGGTGTCAGGGGAAGTTAAAACTCCTTTTTTGTAATAAACCCTTGGTTGAAATCCAGGGTTTAGGGTTTTGGGTGCCCATGGTTTAAGACCATGGTTTTGTAAAAATGCGTAGTATAAATAAGTGTTTGTGTAAAGAAGATAGGTTAGGTTTTATGATGTAAGAAAGATTAAGGTGAAGTTAAGGTTGATTTTGTAAGGAAAGGTTAAGTCCCAGCTGTGTGCGTGGACGACTTCTGCAGCTGTGTGCACAGAGGGTTTTTGTAAAGAAGATTGAGGAAAGACCTGTAGCTGTGTGCGCAAGGGCTTGCTGCTATGTGCGCGGCTTTTTAAGGACTGAAGGGATCTGCAGCTGAGTGCGGAGATCAAACTGTGGTTTTGTAGCAAGTTGAATAGAACACAGTTTGTGGACATAACCCCTACACTGGGGGTGAACCACGTTATATCCGGTGTTGTGGTTTCTTGTGCTGTTTCTGTTTCTGTTGTCTTTTATGCATTAATAAATGTATACATCTGATAAGTTAGATCGCTGCTAATATTTAGCTTCGCTGTGTATTCCCTGTAGTGGGTTGAGCAAGTCACGACTGTTTATTTATCTGCGAAGTTGTATGTGAATGAATGGTAAAGCATTATAATTATTGATTAATAAGGTTATTAAAGGATAAGGTACATTAATCCCCCTCTCTGCTTGCAGAAACCTGATTCTGCGGCACCCCATAGCTATTTCGGGTGAGACTACAACCTGCGAGCAGGTTGTTGCCGAAAGGGCCAACACTGTGGGTCTTTTGTTGGTGCGACACTAAAGGATTAAACCAGGGTCTGCCCTATTGCCCAACAGGCCCTATATTTTTTATTTATTACTCATAAAGTCAGGCTTAAGGGGGGGTGTTAGAATAATCAACCCATAGTTTACCCACTTAGACATTAATTCATTTATTTTTGTCTTATTTGCCTAGTTCATGTGTCCCACCTTGTGCAAGTTGCTAATTGCCTATCCATAGAGGTCAAACTTGCCATATCTGACTCATGTAGCACTTGGGAAAGGATTAGGAATCAAATCTGCTTTATTCATGGCCTCCTAGGTGCCTATCTGCTTTTTCTGCTTTATTGCTTTCTTTTTCAGTGTTTTAAGGCACATGGGAAAGCTAGACTAGGTGAGGTGAACTTGTTTTTTGTCCTACACATCCTCCTCTCTTTTCTCCATGAAAAAGCATGTATGAGATTCCATTCCACCACTCTTTAGATTTCCTATTCCTTTTTTCCAATTTGTGAGCTCCATGACAGATTTGGGATCCAGCTTTTACACCTATGGGGGATTTGCTTATTTTTGGTAAGCCTGCTTTATGCTAGATTTGGATGCTTCCTCATGCATTCGATTTCTTCATGTATTCTATTTATTCAGCAGCCTATCATATTACAGGGTTGGCTATTGTACACTCAGTTAATATAATTTTGTGTTACAACTCCATATTCAGTCTCTCTTGTTAGCAATTTTGCATGATCAATTGATAATTGTTGTGGGTAAAATTAATCTATTGCTGTCCTGAATTTCTACAATCCTTAAGGTGTCAAGAACTCCAATTATCTTATTCATAGTGTAAATATAAAGTTCAGTTACAGAATTGAAGGTATCTATATAGCATTCGAAGAAGATAAAAGGTGAAGACCAAAGACTTGCAAAGGGGATTGTTGGAATTTTTATATCTTTAGGCGGAGTTTTAACATGAATCATGAGCCCTAAGGGTTGTTGTATCTTCTGAAGATCTAAAAACTTTTCAATGGATTCTTCCCTCCATTATACTAGTCTGTAACTTCTGTGCTCCGGTGGAGTAATTTTTTTTTATCAAAATTCCTTTTCATCTAAGTTATGAATTGTATATATATATTTTTTTATAGTTTGTATTAATGAACATATGGAGTATTTTGTGTTTGTTGCTATAAACTTGGTATTTGCTTCTTTAAATTCATCATGGCATTGTTACATATACGGAATGATGGTCGTTGTTACCTAGAATGGTGTGCCTGTGTTATTCTAGAGAGCACATAACATATTCAATAGATTTTCATGAAATCTTCCTGCAGTAAGAAATATTACTTCTTTCACTTTACCGAGCAAGGAAATGGTTTGGGGATATAGAAATTTGGAACCACAACTATTTAATGTTTGTCCAGAGGTGTGATAAGGATGAATGGATATTTGAAGGTATACATGATAAATGTAGAATTGTGTTCAATGGTTTAGTTCCTTGTATGGAAGAGAAATGCATGTATAGTGATCTATTTTTGTTGAAGCACATGGAAAGATTAGTAAAAGAAATAAACTCAAGCAAGGAGATCAACTTATCTATTAAAGAGAATTTGATTACAAATGTAACTGATATGGAAGAATTCTTTAGAATTGATCCTGGTAAATTCATTGTTGCTAAACTAGAGAGAAACTCAGGTACTAAAGTCTGGTTTGGATACCCATAATAGTGTATGTTTGAAGGTGGTATTAAATTTTGCCACAATTTCCTAGAACAAATATGAAAACGCTGTGTAATTCTTCTAGCGGCGTGTCCTTGTTAACCTGCCATCAATCAGTCATTTAACAAGTCCAAAAATATATTTTATGGTAGAGCCCTCCAATAGGAATAGATGTTGTGAACATGTGCCAGTATGGCTCTCCCTTTGCTGATCAGATCCCTCAGTCATCTTCAGAAAACAAGATTAATATAGGCGCCCTTAATATAGGTGCCCTTATGCTGAAAATATAACATACCCTAGGACCTTTTGGTTTGCTTCTCCAAAGAACATTAAAATGATTGAAATCCAGTTGATTACCATCTTTGCATCCATGTTTTATAGTAGCATCCATGTCTTGTGTTCGCTGGAATGCCAAAACTCAACATTTTTCATCTTCTTTCACATTAATGCGCAGATATGTTCATATAGTGGACTTTCATGCCCAAGTTTCTCCCTATACCAGATTTTATGCACTATTTCAAATTTCATGTAGCAAATAAGCAGAAATAATAGGACAATTTGCAAACCTGATATAGATGCAATAAACAGTAATAGCAAGGTTTTGTAAAATTGTGATCAATAAGAATGATAACATTACCTTTGCATTGATATGTTTTCCCACCTAAATCAAAAACACCTGGAGCACGTAAATATAAAAGAGAAGCTCAACACACTTGTGCCCTAGCTGACCTATAACATCCTTGATGAGATTGCAGCCTTGAAAGAATATCTTCTATATTGTTTCAAAGTTTTGATCCACCTGGAGGAGATGTTTTGAAGATATCTTATATTATAGGTTAACAAAGATAATCTGATTGGAGAAGAATATCATGTATTGAGTAAAGAAAAGAACAAAATAAAGGGGATTCTTGTAGCAACTGAACCCTTTCTGCAGGATCTGTTTGGATTCTTCTCCATGGCTGTAGCGTAGAACAATGAAAAACATATGGTATTTGCATTGGTTAGGGTCTTAATTGAAATCATTGAGTTGAAAGCATTGAGAGTATGTAAGAGGAATGAATGTGGCAGGATCGTAAGAGATATCATAGGTACCCAGTGACTGTGAAGCCTCTCTTTCTTTTAGTACTGGCCCATATAAGCCTCTCTTTGTTTTACTACTAGCCCCTACATTTACGCACCTTCATAAAGGTGCTTAATCAATACCCACCTTCAACACTTTTCAATTTCATTTATACAACCTTTAAGCTACCCTTAAATCCTTATTTCTTCATTGGCGTGGGCTTCCCAGGGTCTATTATCAATGCCCAATAAACTTCCAACTGCTTTCAATTAATCCATGCATAATATATAATGCTTTGCATGTATGAGAGTTACTCTTATTTTCCCTCCATAAATTGCAGTCAAGATTTTATTGATAGCTTGGATTTTCCCTTAAATGCTTATTTCTTCTTGGCGTGGGATACCTAGGGCCTGTTATCAATGACCAATAAACTGCCAACTTATTTTAGTTAATCCATGCATAAGATATAATTCTTTGCATGTATGAGAGTTTCTCTTATCTGCCCTCCATAAATTGCAGTTAGTATTTTATTGATAGCTTGGCTTTGCCAACTTTTATTACATGTTGAGTTTTACCTATATTAGCTATTAAGGGATAGTAAATTATGTCATATCAGCACCCATACCTGTCATGCTTTACATTAATTCTCTAAATCCAACTTTCTGTTTAACTCCAATAATTTATTATGATCGCTGATACATAGGAAAAATAAAAATCTATAACTGTTCCACATAAAAATGTTTAGTGGCACATTTTAGCTGGAGGTATTTATCAGAGGGTTCATAGATTATGTGTGTATGAAAATCAAGCTACAGTGCAGATGGAGTTTACATTTTCCTTCATGCTATTATTAATTTTTATGGATTTTGTTGATCTTATTTGATTTTTTAAGGTTTCTAGATGTAAGCATAACTCCTGACTATTTGTCATTTTACGTGATTACTTTTGTAATCTCTTTATCTTACTTATGGTTGGAACTTCTCTGAATAACCAACAAAATGCAGACATGAGGACCGTTAATGGTTATTGTTATGTTGTGAAGTCAGGTGTTTTTGCAAGAGGAGCAGTGCTAACCTTATCCACAGTGACTCTTGGTAGATTCTACTATATTACAACATATGTAGTGAATAAATCGATTGAGTGAGGCCACCATAATTAGAATATTGCTATTGGATAGACACATCATAGATTGTCCAATATCCAACCATTTTTTGTGGCTGAAAATTCATATTCACAGTACAATGAGTATCCTTAATGGAATAATCGTTAGTAAGATGGGAAAACCCTCAACTTCATTTAACTCCTTATGAAATTATCAATTGTGGAAACTGGTATGATGTTTTTCTCTGTTGACATCTTACTAATTTTTAAATTATAAATAATGACATAATATAAATCCTCTTATTGGTGTTCAATGTTAAAATCTTCATTAGATCATATATGATGCACATAGTAGGTATCTTCGTTTAGTAACCATTCATGAGTGCTTCTCTTACCATCCCATTGTTGAACAAAATCACATAATCAATGAATAGAAAAAAATATGTAGTAACACACACATCCTTAATTGGATTCTACAACTATTTCTTAAACAAATCCGTTATTCTTTGTCCTTCTCAAGTTTAGGTTATTTTGCATACCACTTTAATAGATTGCGTAATTGTTTAGGATATTTTGTTGCTTGATCATGATAGATTTTTGTGCTTATTAGTGTTTTTGGAAAAATAAATTGGATTTTATGCATGACTGTATTTGGATCTTATTGTCTTTTATTATAATTACAAACGATGAAATCTATGTTTTAATATTGCTCCTCTTCCCGATTCTTAAAGGGTGCTAGCTCAATGGAAGAGCACCTGCCTTACAAGAAGGAGGTTGGTGGTTCGATTCCTCCACGCCCTAATGATATTGCAATGTATTTTTAAAGGTAAAAAATGTAGTAGTGCAAGATGGATGCAATATTAGACACAACACTAAATTCAAAACATGATATAAAAGTGGACGTCACACCAAACACAAAAGTGGATGCAAAAGTGGACATTACGTTAGACGCAAACGTGGACACAAAAATGGATGTCACACTAAACTCAAAATTGGATGCAAAAATAGAGTCAACACTAGAAACAATTAATGACTAAAAAATAGATGCAATACTAGGCCCAAAACTAGACGCAACAATGGATGTAAAAGTGGACTCATAACTAGACATAAAATTGAACGTTAAATTGAACACAAAATATGGTGTATCGATGGACATAAAACAAGGCATAACATCAGGTGAAAAACTGGAAGCAATGCTTGGCACAAACAAAGAATTAAAACGAGACACACTATTGGATGTAAGATGGGACAAAACATTGGATGTAAAACTAGACATGATATTAAATGCAAGATGGGATGCAACATTGGACACAAAACTGGATGCAATATTAGATACAAACATGGGTGCAAAACTAGGCACAACACTAGGAGCAACACTGGGTGCAACATTGGGCTCAAACATAGATGCAAAAAAAGACATCAACCAAGATGTAACACTAGGTGCAAACCTAGATGCAAAATATGACATAAAACAAGATGAAACATTAGGCACACACATGGATACAAAAAAAGACGTAAAACAAGATCCAAAATTAGATGCAAAAGGGGATGCAACATTATAAGTAAAATTGGATGCAAAACTAGATGCAAAACTAGGCACATTATTGGGCACAAAATTGTATGCAAACCTAAATGCAATGCTAGATGCAGAATTGGACACATAATTTGATGCACAACATGGTGCAAAATTAGGTGCAAGACTCGATAAAAAACTAGGAGAAAAATAAGATGCAACATTGGATGCAAAACTAAACATCAAATTGGGTGCAAACAAGGATGTAATAAAGGACACAAAAAAAGATGCAATACAAGATGCAAAATTCGGTGCAAATAAGGGTGTAGAAAAAGATGAAAAAAATTGGGTGCAAAAATGGATGCAAAAATGGATGTTAAAAAGGATGGAAAAAAAGACACAATAAAAGGTGTTTTACAAAATTGTACAATAGCGTCAGGTTTAGCGCCAGATTGTTCACCAAAATTGGTAAAAAATTGCACTAAAATCCGGCGTTAAATCCTTCTTTCGTTGTAGTGAAAGAATTCCATTTATGGTTTAAATAAATATCAAAGGATATGGTACTATTAATCCTTGAATTTTTCACACATGCGATTTTTTAGCTAATCTATCATAATGATGTTATCAACAAATAATGTGCAAATCATTGAAGAAATCCTAATTAGGTCTAAAAGATAAATTGAGCCCTAAACTCGGAATGATAATCGATATGAAGAAATCAAGAAACTAAATGCACTGAACTCTTACACTATTAGCAAGATCTACCTATTTAGTGACTTGTCCATACCCTTGTGGACTTTTCTTTGAAAGTCACATGATTTCCCAAATGGCGGAACCACTTAATTTTTCAATGCATTCAAGGATCAAATGGATCTTGACTCAAAATTTTGAAAGGGACTCCTCACATGCTTAGGATCATTCAATAATTCCCTCATGTACTTGGAAAACCAATTCAAAGGAAATAATGTTTACATTTGGACTTCTATGTTTCTTGGCCTCAATTTGGCCTATAAAAGGAAGCCATGCTTATGCATTATATGGTATAAAATTAGAGCAAACTTATGCTGCAATAATTGCATTGAGATATCATCTTTCAATCCACTTCTTACTTCAATTTGGCATGTAAAAGGTCCCTTTATCTCTTCCAAGCAAGTGTTTATCCATTGTTTTGTGTTATTTATCTTGCAATTGTGTGGACGAAAAGGACCTCCCTAAGGTATTTTTTGGATTCCCTATGAATCCCTCACTACCTAGGTGACACCATTATATCTAGTTAGACTATTGAGAAATAAGCATTTAGTTTGGAAATATACTCCTGTTCTATTTGTTTGCTTAACACTTGTCCCTTTTATTTCATGTTAGTTTTGTTTTATTTCTTGTTTAGTGTTTTCTTTTGCATTTGTAGTTTAGGATTATAAATTACAATTCACAATACTAGGTCCTTTATACAACCTCAACGATTTGCTCAAAGTGGGAAGCCTATTCAACCATGTAGCTATTTTTCCCACAACAATATTTATGGTGACTCCACTCTTAGTTTTGTTCATTGAATCATAGATATGTTGTATTTTTCTAGATAACTTATTTGGGTGTTGTCTAGGTGCAAGAGCATTCTATCCATCCTATCAATAGTTGGAATTATAAATATCTCATCTTGGATTCATATTTTTATCAATAACATGGTTCTCAACATTCTAGACACACATCATAGCATGTATATCTCTTCGATAACCATGCTACTAGTGAATTACCCATTCTTTGTAATCGCACGATAAACTACAACCTTTGTAACACTAATATCACAATACAAGTGCGTATTTAGTTCCAAAACCTACACGGCATTTCTATTTTTTTCTTTTTACCTCAAATTTTCACAACCGTCTGCAGTTTCAATGGCTTCTTAATGAATAAAAAAATTCGCAACTCACATGTAGTATTTTTTTCTCTAGTAATTACATATCTTAGCTCAAGATAGGAAGTAAATAAAGTCATTTCTTGACTAAATTTAGGAAAAAAGACTTTTATTTCTTAAACAAACCTTTTAGAACTCAGTAGTAGCTAAATGATTATGCTTTCCATTTCCTAGAAATTGTTAGTCTAGGCAATCTGATTTAACTACCTTTCTTCTTTCTTATTTCATGGGTTTTACGCAGTATATTTTAGTTCACACTCTCACACAATCAAGGGACCTAAAAAATCCTCTTTCCCCAATTATTCTCTTTTCCTTACACTCTTGGTGATCTTGGAAAATCAGAAAAGGGTGTTAGGTTTGGCATACCTCTCTTTTGCACATTTATTTTATTTTGAGCATTTTATTAATCTTTTTTTTTTCAAATAATCATTTCATACACATGTTTTAATTAAAAAGAGTAAATATCCATCAATGATCAACATGTATTTACTTTATCTTCTTTAATTAGTCACAAATTTCATTTCTATTTTCTTTCAAAACACATGTGTGATTATCACTTAAGCAGACACCAAGAGACCTAAAGATTCTTTCAAATCTAGTATGCTCTCCATATTTTAGTGGTAGTGATTTGGATGGATCAAAATGATATGGAATTTTGAAATACATCTCTTTTAGTCCTTTATCAAATTTGTACCATTTTAAAATCAACATTGCAGTTGTAATTCTTAACCACCTAAAATTCTCCACAAGAGGTTAGAAAACAACATTTTAGTTAGTTTAATATTGAATGGTCTAGGAATTCAAATATTTCCCACCAATCTTCTACATTTTTTAAAAATAATGGTTTTTACTTTTTAGGGTACTTTAAATCCAACTATCATCAAGTGCCAAAATATATCCCAAATAAGAAGGCACAGTTCCCAAGGACATGCAAGATGAGGAATAGTTTTTCTTATTCTCACAAGGATCCACCCAAATTTTTGTGGAGATGAAACTTTATTTCTTGAGGCCGAACCACTTATCCACACTTGATGTGGGTTCTTAGTGTCCCAAACATAGGATATCACCAAGATGCAATTGTGGGTGCAATTGTTCTTGAGTTGAATATTGTTAGCTATTGCAAATGTTTCTATCCCTTTTGGAACATATCCCCAACATCATTACTTGATAAATAACTCTATCATACCTTCATTGGGCATCTTTAAGGGATTTCATCACCACTGGAAATATATCTATTCAAAGTCCCATTGAATTTGAGAGGAAGGACGCTATGTATTTTAGTGAATTCACATTTTATTTTTTTTATTTACACGATTACCAAACACATAATTAAAAAAACCAACTTTGCACCATATTGCATCTGTTGTGTTTCGTATAGTTTTCATTTGTTCATTTTTGTTTATACCCATTTGCCATCACTCTCACTTGATAACGTAAACCACAAACAAAACAGAACAAATAAATCTAAGGTAGTCCCTTAGACTACATGGAATTTGTCCTCTCTATAGTGGTGTCAACCCCCCCCCATCCTCTCCGTCTCATGGAAGAGCCAATAATTAATCTCCACCTCTTCGAGAGAATGCTCCCTTGTCCTCTCCTTCTTTAGGAGAAGTGGCACACCCATCTTCTTCACCTCAAAGAGGCAATACACAACCATTATTTCAACTCTCATGTCCAAGAGGGGGAAACACATAAAAAACCATGACAACATAAAAATAAAATATTCCTTTTGCGGTCATCCTAAATCCGCATGAATTGGACAAATTGATTAATGAACCCATCCATCATGATGCAACTTGGCTATAAATGTCCCCTAATCTCCCCTCTGTTTTTCCAAAATTTGAAGGGAAATAGGGAAATGAATCAACCAACCATGTTATGTCATTTCACCTTTGGTGCTTATTTAACACCATTGTTAAAGACCCCTTTAATCTTGAAATATTTTAGAGAACACTTACTAGAACAATGACCAAATGATATATCAATTTAACATTTGTCACTTATTCCATCTTTGATTCGATTGCCACTATTTTCCTTACGTACTTTTAGCTATCCATACGCCATGATTTAGGGATTGAGTTCCTCATAGATTTTTGTCACAATACCTCAACCTGCATCATGGATCACATCAAAGAATGGTGTAGACATAAGATATTATATAAAATAGACATCCAACCCCATTTTTTTGGATTGGTTCCTAAAATAAATCCAGCCCATGATTGCAAAGGATATACCAACCAAATTTCCGAAAATAGAAGAAGAGGCCATCCTAAAGGCCCAACATTCTGATTTGATTTACACACAATATGAGTATCTTTATTCCATCCTCCTATATTCCCCTCAACATCATTCTCTGAAACTAACACCATTGGGTACATTGCACTCAAGCAAAGAGCTTATTGAGATTATTTATCACTAAGTAAATTATCTCAACCATCGGCTTCTATGCCAATTAGTATGGCACATCAGTACCCTCCAACACCCACTATATAATTGGCACCTAGAACTACACCAATACCTCCATTTGGGTAATTATCCCAAGGAACTTATAGTCCTACATACCCTAACGCTAGTCAAGCATTGTCAGTACCACCACTAGCTCCTACATACACATCATATGGAGTACCAAAATCATACGTCCCCTCACCAAGATATAATACATATTTTTCATTACTTGGTGCTCTTGTTCCTTTCCCCATGCCTCAAGTGGGGGCCAATCTAGTAGAAATGTCTCCTGTACAAAAAAAATCAATGACATGAGTAGTTAAATGTAACTAATCCCTTGAGTTCATAGAATCAGGGGAAGAGGAAAGGAAAGAGTAGAAAAAACTAGCAACAAGGGTAGGAGGGGAAGTTGTCCTCCCCAAAAAAAAGCAAAACATGGGAAACCAAAACAAAGGTACTAATAATCCTCATAATATAGGAAATAATTCCAACCTATGGATTAACTAACTATTCTTCATGTGTGGTGAGTATGAACATTATACTCATCATTTTCTATTGATACTTGAGTGTCAACAATTGATTGGGGAAAGGAAGAAGGACACAACTAATTCTCCTCAGAAAACTAATGCACCACTCTCCCAACAAACTATGTCACAGAAGCAATTTTCCAATCAAGCTTGGGTACACAACAATAGGATCTCCATCACAAAGTGATGGAACCTTTCAAAACATCTACATGAACATAACAAAAGTCAACCTTTGGACTTGAACCAAAAGGTTATGGCTCGCCTAATCCCCCACAAGGGGAATATATACATGCTACCTATAGTTGGCCTTTACATATACCTCATCCATAAAGTGTCCATATTCCTCGGATCCTAAAGTAACCAATTAGACAAAACACCCCTAACCCCCACTTGAAATATGCACACAACTACAATATTATGGATGATTTGGCTCAATCCCCTGCTACCTTGTCAACATTATAATTTCTACAGTATTTTCTTGCTAAAGAAGGCATTACTTAGTGCATTAGGCATAGTTGATCCTTTCTATTTGTGCCTCATTACCTCAACAATTGTGAACCATGCCTGCCCTCATACATCACTTTCCATATTCATGTCCCAATCAAGAACATCATACTCATCAATGCATCACCGATGAAGGAGAATCCATTTGTGTGATGTCAATTGATGTCTTGAAACATTTGGGTTCACCATAATTGGTCCTCTCATCTATCACTCTCCATTCTTATGATGGGATACCATTGAAACCTTTGGGTTATAAAAATGTCCCCATTGATATGGGTGGAAATAGTACTTTTAGATATTGAATACTTAGTTGACGCTCATGTCAACTACAAATTTTTTTTGGGGATGCAATTATATGTATTTCATGAAGGAAGTGGCTTCCTTATTTTTTTGCATCATGATGTTTCCACACAACGAGAATATTGTCACCCTTGATCAACTAACTATTATGAACCACATAACAACAAAAACCCATACCATCCTACCCACTATAGGATCGACCACTTATCCCCCATATGTTGATATAAGTCTAGGAATTTACAAATATTCCACCTTACTGGGGGAATACTAGGGTCCTTTTTCCAAGGTCCCCACATTTATAGATGTCCTCGTGTGTACTATATTCACCTCTGAAGAAAATTCACAAACACCAACATCAATATTTCCTACAAGTTGAGGCACTAAGAAAATAATAACCCCTTCGATGCCACCAATATTAAAAGTCCCTTTATTGTTCTTTCTCATGAGAGTATAAGGAATTATAGTAATGGCCCAACTTACATTACCCATGATCACTTTTGGAATACCCATGTGGTATTTGATGCTAGATTATACAGAAATTGCTCCAAATGTAATATCCCATTATGTGTTTATCTCGGTATCAGTTGTAGGAATACCATTATGACCACCTGTAGGGTCAGTGCCACGTGTCATCCAAACATCACCAGTTGTCACCAAACCTAACACTAGGGGAATGAAACAACCTAAGATGAAAACCCCCATGGTACTAAGCACTACCCCTGATCCCAGATTCAACCAACTATGCACTTTGTGTGGGAAGCAAGGAAAGTATAATAAAATGTGTCCTTCCTTTGTAGAGATCATGAAGTTTCTCAACATCCCTATTAGTGAAACCCACATCATCAACACTTCATTAGGGTCATGCCAAGTGCTTGGCTATTCCAAATACTAAGAAAAAGAACAATATATTGTGCACTAATCATGCATGCCCAATATGTTCTTAGTTTGGGAATTATACACATTACGGTCATGAACTCCCTCAGTTATGACACGCATTGGCGACCATTTTACTCACACACTTTGTTGTTGAAATAACCTCATCCATTCATTAGGAAATGAATTCCATCAATGTTGTCACTATATTAGTGCCAACACTAGAAGTGAAACCCCATGAGTGTTCTTCATGCGGGAATCACTCCCATATGATTCCAAGTAATTCTAGCAACCTGATCACCACACTATACCACATCCATAATTCTTTATGTACAAATTGTTAATTGATCTTTCTAAAAACATGGGTGTTTGAATTATTGAACCATTGATCTACATGAAATGAGAGCAATTGAAATGTATAATTGTGCAGTGGAATGGAATGAACAATGTACACGAACAAGACAAATTTCGGATAAAAATGATAATAATTGATCAGTAAATTACAACATTAATATTCATTAATTCCAACAGTATACAATAGTGTTACAATGAGGAGAATTCTAATCATGTGGATAAGATTCGAATCTACCAACTCAATCCTGACTGACTGGCTAACTAAGAGTGTCTAAATCACTGTACGAAAGCCACTAGTCTAATCCTAGATAGCTAAATCAGTCTGGAAATTAGTTAAATTAGTTAAAATAGTTAAAATGACAATGTAGGTGGAAAAAGGCACCACTTTCCCATGCATCCATGCATAACTGGCACTAGACTGACTGAAAGTGATTTAAATGAATGTATCTGTAGATAAACTCAACATAATTGGTTACCTACCACAACAATTGATGGAAGCTGCTGGTGGCATCCGATTCGATCCTAAAATGTAGGGAATGGTCTTAGAGGCACTTAAACTCATGCATGAATATGCAGTAAGTGGGAGTAAACCTCTATATGTGTTCCCCATACTCCAGTACAGTAAATATGTCTCCCTATGCTAGAAAAAATGATCAATAGACTATGAATGGAAAAGGGACGATTATGACAATCGTAACAATGGGAACCCCATAACATTATTATTTTGGAATCACCCCCTCATCTCCCTTGATTCATGCACTCAAGTCCACCTAACGCCAACATTGTCAGTTTTGAAATTCACCTTAAAACATTAGAATTGTGTCTATGATAATTCCCTTTATCTACAATGTGTTTCCCTCCATTACATCTTGTATGATGCTTAGAAGAATGTTTCCATCATCCACTCGCCCCATTTACATCAGTCAAGGGAATTCATAAGCCCTGTTCTTATCAACCAATCTTGTGTCAGGTCTTTTAGTATCCCAGTTGCTTATAAAATGATCCTAGCTTTTAAGAAAAGTACCTTATCTTATCATATGCTTATGTTCTGATCAACTTTATATCACTCCATTCTAAAATTTGTAGTGGTTACATTTGTACCTTAGGGTCCCTTCCCATCCATATAATGGATTTCCTGAAACTAAGTAGGGAGAAACATTAGTGCTCCCTAGCTTAGTGGTATACCCTATGCTTGATACCAACAAGTATATCATATAAATTTGATTCATACATTTCTATGGTTTAAGTGTTCACATTTATGATTCATGGTAGAAACACATCTGGTATAGTGAAGTTCTCCATCCAATAACTTCACCATTATTCAGGTCCCCCAACCTTCTAAGATGTTCATTGTCATCAATAGTTGTGCTTCTTAGGCATTAGTAACATAATTTCTATGATTAGTTTACTCATACAAGGATTAAATATTTCTTCATCCTTGTAGAAACAATATCAAGAGATGACCCCTTGATCCCCTCTTACTATAATCTATTTTGATGGGTTTTCATGACCATGGGTATGATTGTCTCATTTGTACAAAACACCGTTCATTCTTTACAGCCTCAACGATCATCACCAAAAACATTCCCCCATGGGTAGGAATTTATACCCACAATTACTTGATAACTGATTAGAACATGGAGAGAAAGAAAAAATGATACATTTAATCCTTACAGTACACTTCAAACCTCATACATCAGGGGGAATGTATTAATGATTTGAATTTTGCACATATGATACATTTTTTCTAATCTTATATAAAGTTGTCATCAACATAAAACATGCATCTAATTTAATACATCCTAATTAGCTCCAAAATATAAATGGATCCCGAAAATGACAAAGGAAGTCGATACTGAAAATCCTACAACTAAATGCACTGAACTCCCGTGCTATTAGCATGACCTACCTATTCAGCAATTGGCATGTACTCACACAGAATTTCCTTTGAAATTTGTGTGACTATAAAAAATGATGGGACCACTTACCTCCATACTTCATTCAAGGCTCAAAATGACTCTCTTTTCTTCAAAATTTGAGTGAGACTCCTCACATGATTGGGATAATTAAATAGCCCCCTCATGTTCTTGGAGAACTAGTTTAAAGGCAAGAGTGTTCACATTTGGATATAGATGTTTATTGGCCTCCATTTGGCCTACAAAATGAATCCATGGGAATGAATTCTATAAGATAAAATTAGATCAAATTTATGCTGCAAAATTTGCATTGTAAGCTCATCTTTCAATCAACTTATTAACTCAAGTTAACATTCAAAATATCCCTTTTTCTCTTCCTCTAAGAAGCAAATGTTTCTCCATTGTTGTATGATAGTTATATTGCAATTGTATGGAAAAAAAGGATCTCCCTAAGGGATATTTTTGGCTTCCCTTTGAACCCTTCACATCCTAGGTGACACCTTTGTAGAGCTAGACTATTGGGAAATGAATATTTGGTTTGGAATACTCTTGTTCTATTTGTTTGTTTAGAACTTCTTCCTTTTATTCTATGTTAGTTTTAATTATTTTATTTCTTCTTTTTCATTTGGATTTTGGGATACTAACTTACAATTCACAATTTTAGGTCCTTCCTACAGCCTCTCCTCAAAGTGGGAAGGTTATTGAACCCAATAGCTATTTTTCTCACAGCAGGTACCAAAAGTTCGAGAAATACATCCTTGGAATGGGTTTGTGAGAAGCAATATTTATCACGATGTATATTCCAAGCAGGTAGGTGATCACTTAATTACTATATTTTTGTATGTTGATGGAATGTTGTTTATTGGAAACAATGTGAATTCCATAAGGGAGGTGAAATCACAACTATCCTCCAAATTTGACATGAAGTATCTCAGTGATGCAAACTTCATATTGGATATGGAGATTAAAAGAGATCGTTTAAACAAGAAAATTTGGTTGTATTGGAGAAAATATGTTGAGATGATATTACAGATATTTAACATGGATGAAAGTAAGTTGGTCAAGTCCCTTATTCACGTAGGTGTAAATTTATATGTACATTAATGTCCTAATACATAGGAAGAGGAAGAAGACATGTCATGATTTCTCTATTCTAAGTTCTTGATGTTGGTAGTTTGATGTATGCAATGATATGTACCACTCCAGGAATTGCTTATGTAGTGGGAATTTTTGAATAAATATATGTAAAAACTAGGAAATGAGCACTAAATAGTTGTAAATAGGGTCTTCATATATTTGTGTGGCACCACATATTATGCAATTTGCTACCAAGGATTACCTAGACTAGATATAGTAATATATGTATAAGGATTTGTTGATGTAGACTAGGATGGAGATATTGATGATATAATATATAGAAGTGGTTAAGTGTTTAACCTATTTGGAGGAGCTACTAGTTGGATTACCAATAGACAGAATGTAGTTGCACTCTCAACTACAGAAGCTAAATAGATGGAAACCTCCTATTTAAGTAAAGAATATATATGGTAGTAGAGATTATGTTCAGGTATTGGGTTTTTATAGAAATATGTAAGGTTAAATTATATAGTCAAAGTCAATAAATATGAAAAATAACTATTTTATCATGCTAACAAAAACATGTTAATGTGAAGTACAACTTTGTGAGAGATGTGGTTCAAGATAAGAAGGTGTTTCTTGAAAAGTTTGACACTTTGAAGAATGTTGAATACCATTGATGAAGTCTATCAATACTGAGAAGTTTTTTTGGTATAAATAATCTATGGGAATCATTGCTTTTAACTTGTTACCTTTTCAGTACGTGGACCGTTGTCTTGCAAAATAAAAAACAAGTGGGATAATGTTGTGTATGAGTTATTTTTTTTGCATGTGGGTTATGTAGCCTATGATCTAGAATAGTATAGTTTTCTCTCGTATGTGTTGAGTGTTGCATGTGGTGTTTATTTAGGAGGGTATCATGGTTAATATATTTGGAGGTATACACATAATTTGGGTTAATGGATTATGGTTTTGGATTCTATAGAATACATAAATATTGTATTGTGAATTGTTATGAAACACAATGAGAAAGATAGATGTGCAACTATAACTTTTGCTAGTTTTTCCCGTTAAGAATTTCCAAGATAAATATCTGTGTACTATGTGTGTCCATTGTGTAAACTCTATTTTTATTAAGAATTTGTATGCATTGATTCACTTAACAGGTTAAAAACTTACATCCTTTTGAAGTTCACATGGTATATGAAACACTTGTTCTATCTATTGCTCTAGCTAAGGGCACAATAGAGAAATGAATTTTCTACAAAGATAATGGGTGATTTGAAAATCCAATGGTATTTGGCCTAAGTTTGATAACCTATATTAGTCCATTTCTTTTTCTTGGAAACTAGATATAAAGGAAGGATATTATTTCTATAATTTCAACAAAAATATTGTTCATAGTATAATTTGACCCAGTAGAGGACAAATATCGAACCATCAAATTTAGTTTGTGGTCATAGGGAACATATAAAATTTATGTGAAGATTTGAAATCTAATGATTGATACCTATTTGAGTTCCCTCTCCTTAAAATATTTTTGGGAAAGATTTCCTAACCTTCGTCTACATCTCTAAGGTTATGATTCCCCAGGTGATATGGAAAACACTCTAGGAGAGTTTCATTTTAAAAGAAAGGAAACAAAACACTGACATAAAACACATTGGTTTCCAAAGAAAATATTATGAATAAACATTTGGACCACAAACCAGCGATATTCATATGAAAATCATGCTTTGTAACAAGGCACATAGTCGTTTATTGCACCCTTCATATTTTATCCAATCATGTAGGTACCTCCTCTGCTAGTGGCTCCTTATTTTCAAGAAGAACAATCTTGGTTGAATTCCATCCAAGCTATAAGAAACAACTCCCTTATTTCTCCAATAGTTTTGGATGGAACTCCTAAATAAACCCACTTTTACCACAACTCAATCAATGGTTGGTTAGGCTAACCAGGTAGAAGAACAATAAGAAACACTAAATATGACTGATGCCCAACCTCTTCCCCTCCATCCTATGTGGAGGAAGAGAATAAAATGTCTTCCCAAGAAGAAGACACTCACATGGAAAATACTATTCTACTAAAATATCAAAAGTATTTGTGGAGAATAGTAGTTAAGAAAAAAGGGCAATGATGGTGACATAATGATGTAGGAGCATCGAGAGGTTAATGTGTTGGAGGAATCATATTAGAAAAAGGCTGTGGATGTGTGAACACTGGAACTTCAGGATTCGATGTGATGAAGACCTTAAAACATATTAGAAGCCTCATATTGGGAATTGGTCATTGGAATTTAAAATTGATAGTGATCAGGAGTAATGTATCAGATTCGTGCATGCGATATGTTTTCAGAAAATAGTGAAAGGAAAAGTTCGATGTATTAGACCCTCAAGTTTTGGATGTTACACATTAATGGAAATATTCCAAATAGGAAAGGATAGGTAATGAATTGGAAAAACTGGGGGATGAAGTTTCCTAATAAAGATGTAAAGACGATAAGAAAGGAAGGTCAAAGGTTGAACCAGTAAATGCGATTTGTTATTGTTTGTATAGGAAATACTGAGGGATTTAAATGACCATCACAACATATGTTTCAAGTATATTTTGTTTGAGAATAGAATATCTCAGCATGAGTTTGAAATAAAAATTCACTCATGTGAAAAAACAAGAGTTATTGAACAACATAAGGAAGAGGGTGCATGAATTAAAGGGAAGTCTCTAGATAGGGAAGATGCGGTGGAAAACTATTTGGGAAGAGAAAAGTATAAATAGTAGATGCATATCCATGTATAAGGATGTTAAATTTTTGGTTGATCTTTGATATTTAATATTTAAATGTGGAGTCGCAGAGTACTTGCAATAATTTGAACATTCATACACATAAGAAATCACACATAACACAGTATGTACCCTGGGGAAAAACATCAAAACAATGAGGGAAAAAAACCCAACAAATATCCAAAGTATAATATTTATAGATAGTAGAAAATGTCTTTTATGATAGCATATTTCTTTTAGAACCCCAGGTGTAAGATAAGAGAGAATCAACACCCCAGGTGTTATCACATAGAAAGAGAGAATATATATGGGAGGAGGTTCTTAGTAGTATATCTAATATACAAGTCAATTCGAACTATTTTCACTAGTGAACCCTGTCCTATCAACAATTCACCCATTTAACACTGGAAAAAAAACGTTTCTCACCAAGTCACATATTTCGCACTGGTAGGAAAACCTTGCACACTGGTTCACCCTTTTTCCTTGGATGCTAGTAAACTAGATCACAAAAATAATTTATACATATCCCAATCATAATGTAAAATATACTTGTCCAAATAAATCATACAGTGACTTCAGAATGAACTCATACTTCAAGTGGATGCTAGATCACTTAGTTAGGATGCTAACTTAATTGTCATCATGCAAATACTCAAGTGTCGTCATGCAAACACTTAGTTAACTTAAGTGTCATATTTTAGTTAATTTAAAGTGTCACAAGTTAGGTGTTGTGTTTCAATTTAACTAAAGTGTCATCGTGAAAACCACTTTACTTAACTAGTTTATTATCACTTAGTTAACTCCTTTAACATAACTCCTTCTTGATTTCATCACTAGAGTGATCAAAATGAGTTCTCTTTACTTGAACTAAATATTGAATTGTTTACATTACTGGATTTGAATAATTCAATTTCTTCTTTATTAATTGAAGTCAATAACTTGTGCAATTTCAAATGATCTTTTAACTAGAGTCAATAATATGTGCAATTTGAATTCTCTATTTAATTGAAGTTAATTACCATGAGAAATTAGAATTATGTATTTCTCTATGCATGATATCTCTTATCTCTCTACCTTATATGCATGATACATATGTTCCCACTTTTATCCATCACATTGATTATCTATCATAAAAATTATACTAAGGATATTTGTCCATTGATGTGGTCATATCATTCTACTATTCATGCCAAGTGACCTTATGGTAAAGTAATTCACTTTAGAGGTGACTAGTCTCTAGAGGTGACTAGTCTCTATAGGAGACTTAAAGGTTATATCAAGGTTAGTAAAATTCCATACATAAACATCCCTCAAATAGAAAAACATTTCCTCTACACATGAGGCCCACCTCAACACATGAGCATACAACTTGTTTCACAAGTCCTTAGTATTGTTCGACAAGAGTGCACAACATCATCACTTTGACGTATCAAATAATTCACCTCAACACATGAGGATTAACCTTTTACACATAAGGCTTAGTCATTTTTTAGTCAAAACCAAGAATTTACTCTAAGTTCTTGAGTCCAACGCAGGCTCCCTATTACCTCAACACATGAGGCCCAATCCTAGTGCACAAGATTGGCTTAGAGAATGACTTGTGATGATGTAAACTTAACAAAGGATACCTACCAAAAATATTGCAACAAGTGTATGTTTTGAATTCCAAGAAAACCCACTTAAGATTGAGCCCATGGGTGAAAATCGCAGATTTTGTGTTCGAAGCATATTGTAATTATACATCCTAAATTAATGAAAATTTGTTAGAAATAATACTGTGTTTTGGTACAAAATCTTGTTATGTTATTTCATGTGTATGTGTGTGTTGTGCACTATGGTTTGCAAAATACAAAGAAGGGGAAACCTATATAACCTATGGTATTATATCAAGTTGTATATTACAAGAACGAACATAATCAACTGGGGAAGTACTGGGTAGAATTGTTCTATGAGGATACAATTCAAGTAGGTATTATTGGATAGAAATGTAAGAGAGGTATATGGGAAGACAAGTATGGCCAACTGGGCACAAATGTACAAGGAAAAGGAAGAAGAAAACATGGTGGTGCCATGATTGGTGGCGTTGTACTTAAATAATTAGTACAAGATGTAAGGATCGTTCAATCCATATTAGATACCACCGAGACAATTCAGAGGAGATGATCTACAAATGAATCTCAATATGTTAGTGATGAGAAAGTAGAAGTTGAAGTTCCTCAAGAATATGATGAAGAATCCAAAGAATTTGAAGAACCTGGGGAAATTATTATAATATCCCTAGTATATTTAAGGGGGAATGCTAAGTTGAAGACAATTACTTTTGGTGGAAGTATGAATCTAGAGGAGCTAACTGACAAGATCATAAATATGGAGATATATTTTGATATGGAACAAGTTTAGGATCCTAAAAGGGTAAAAATGAATTTCTTGAATTTGAACGGTCATGCATCCGTATGGTGGGACTCTATATACTTAGATAAATAGAGAAAAGGAAAGGATAACTTTAGTACTTCACATAGAATGGTATACATGTTGAACGGATAATATTTTTTTTGCCGATTTATTTATTTATTTTTATATAAGCATTGAAACATCTTCCTAAGAACTATTATCACTCTAGATTTGGAGCCACCATTTTGCACTCAACCACCATACCACCCTATCACACTCAAACAACACCTCACTTCATCCTCCACCCCACTGATTCCGAAATACTCCTTTCCTATTTATGCCTCGATTGAACATGGTTACACCTAGTAATTCCTTGATTGAACTTGCTTATGCCTCTATTGAAGATGGTTTCACCTGAAAATATTTCCCTTGATTGAACCTAGTTATGCCTCTACATGGTTATGTCTAGTTATGATCTTTGTGTGTTAGATTGAAACATAAGTGGAAGTGAAAGTGACAGAGCTACTCCCTCACACTTGTAACAAGAATTAGTGGTTTTCTCTCACCACCAGGTATACCAAATTTTCACAAAATTATCTCTATAGGATTTTTTGATTCTTATGTGTCAAGTAATTTCTATGTAAGAAAAAAAATTAGCTAAATTAGATGCTTGTTAGATAAATTAGGAGAATATTCAGGTTGTAGGTTTTGGGTAGGAGAGTTTGGTATATTCATTCAGGGGATTGAGAGAGAGAGTTTGGTATATTATTTTGGTATATTTTGTGGACCCTATTTTTGGGGGACTATTTTTTTGGTCCCTACTTTTTTGTACCTCCATAGATAAATGATCCCTATTAAATTACATTCCTAAACACTAATTTAAAGTACAATATGTGGTTAGAAGTGTCCAAACTTGGAATCTCTATTTTTCATACTTAGGGAAGAACCTACTGCAATGGATTTTTTCAGTACTGCTCTGATACCATGTTGAATTTTATAACTTAGCAATACAATTTTTCAGATATTGATCATTATGTCCTAATTATTATCGCTCCACTTTTATCATTGTATAATTACACACTGAATATTTTAATATCCACTTGCAGTGGAAATAAAACAAGGATCATTGAAAAATAACAATGCATAAGAGACGTAAGAGTTTTTTTTATCCTAGGATACCCAATAGGGAGAAAAACCAACAACTTTCCTTAAGAAGGTATTTACAATAATAAGAGTACAACAATCATAACATGAAGAACCCTAATTCACAAGGGCATGAAAAACCTCCATCATAAACTGAATCACATAGTGTGCATCCAGTCACAGTCACATTCATAGAGTAAGAGTGAAAGTGAAGAGAGAGAGAGATAAGAGTCTTGAAAATGCTTACTTCTTCTTCACTTCACTTTCCCTACTTGAATTGCACACCAAAGAGGAGGATATATCTTGAATGTGATGTGTGTTGAAATAAATCGTTGAATCTCTCTATTTCTACCCTTCAAGTCACTTGTTTTTCACTTATGTGTTTGACTTTCCTTATTGTTGGGGTCGACTTACTAGTTTGACCACTTCAATTGTTAAATCACTTGTTGAGCATTTATTATTGTATTTTCCATCTTTCTTAAGAAAATTGATTCAGGATGAAGATATTATTATTCTCCTTTCATTCTCATCTATTCATACATAGAGTCATAATGTTGATTAAACCCACTAAGAAGTCTTAAAAACTTCTTAGATCTTGTCAAATCAACAATAGTCCTCTATCCACTACAAGGAAAAATCCTTGTAGTGGAGGTCATAGCGAGATCTTTAGTGTTACAATATTGGATTTAAAAAAAAAACTCTGCTACAACCTTCGCCAATGGTAGCGAATGTTTTAATGGAGATCATAAAGAATCAATTTTATAACTAAAAAAACTTTTCACCCGAATGTTTTAGTCGATGTTTTCTTATCGATGTGCTTTCTTCAAAATTTGCGCACAAATGAATTTCATAACACAACCCATTGGTTTGTACAATGTAAGTATCTGCACTTTTGCATTCAAACATAAAGAGCATCAAGAATGAAACATTTCAACACCATACTGGTGTTTGTGTATCGATTATGTACACCGATGCTTTCTTACATAACAAACACACCAATGCAATATGTCACACTGTATGCATCATACAAAATTTATTTTTTTTAGCTTTACCGACATGGTCAATTGATATGTTCACACCGATGTGTTCTAATTAATGATATGCACTGTTGCGTATAAACCAATGATATGCACCTATATGAAAAACAAATGGAAACGCATGAGTGACTCTATCTAGCAAGTGAGAATATTTATTTTAAAATTAAATTGTGCATTTAATTTAAATAAATGCATCGATGCATTATATGAATCATGCAGATGCATTGGTGCGACTAATTAGTAGACATACTGGTGCATTATCGATTACAAAAATAATCACATAGAATTTTCAAAGAATGGTTACTGACATTGCAACCACATATATAAATTTTAATGATTGCATTTGTGATTTTTATTAATGTTTAGGGAGATCGGCCTGACAAGAAAATATGGAGGAAATGACCAAATACATCCCCTCTCTGATTAGCCCTGAGGACATTCAACTCCTTGAAAAACCTATATCCAAAGAGGAAATCAAGAAGGCTATCTGGACCCTCTACCCTGATAAATCCCCTGGACCACATGGCTTCCCCATTCGTTTATACCAGATATTCTAGTCCCTAATTGAAAAGGATCTTCTTCTCCTAATATCTTGGATGTCCAAAGGGAGAATGGGTGGATCCACCAACTCCATTTTCTTAGCCTTCATCCCCAAAGAACACAATCCTTCTACAATTAAAATATTCAGGCCAATCTCCCTTTGCAACAACTCCTATAAAATATTTTCCAAAGTTTTATCTCTCATGCTCAAGGTTATTATCCCTTCTTTGATATCTCCTAATCAAGGGGGGTTCATCTCTGGTCACCATATTAGTGATAACATCCTTTTGGTTCAAGAGGTGATTCATTCCAGCTCAAAAAGGGGTGAGGTAGGCATGGCCATTAAGCTAGATATCGCCAATTCCTTTGATCGTCTAAGACATGCTTTTATACTGCTGGTGTCAAAAAAGTTTAGTTTTCCCTCCATATTTATAGATCAAGTCCAAGCCTGAAACAACTCTCCCTAGATAGCTCCTTTAATAAATGGAAGACCCACTGATTTCTTCAAAACTTATTGTGGGATCAGGCAGGAATTCCCTCTCTCTCCTTTTCTTTACATCTTATTCGCTAATTCCTTGAGTAGAAGGCTAAATAGACTTCAAGAAGAAGGTCTTCTCCCAGGTCTCTCCTTTAAAACTGGAGTCCAACCTATCAATCATGCTCTTTTCACTGATGACACTATCCTTTTGGGAAGTGCCTCCCCCCAAATAGCCAGAAATTTTCTTAAGCCCCTTGATCTCTTTCTTCGAAGCTATGGAAGTGCAACAAATCTAGATAAGTGTCAAATTTATGGCTGGAATAGCAATGTGGTTACTCAATGCAACATATCTCAAATTATTCATATTCATGTCAACCATGAATGGACTCACTTCATCTATCTAAGTATACCCAAAAATCCTCTTCCTCCACTATGTGGGCTCCTGTCATTCAAAAGATCAAAAATAAAATTCTCTCGTTGGGATCCAGATGGTTTAACTTATCTAGAAAAGCAACCCTCATTCTCTCTATCCTCTCTTCATACCCCATCTACACCAGCTCGATAATTTTGGCCCCTAACATTGTCATAAACAATATTTGTATGGAAATCATAAAATTTCTTTGGCAAGTAGGAAAAGTGCAGAATAAAAAATTTCATCTGGTAAAGTGGACCACCATCAAAGCTCCAAAAGACAAAGGAGGTCTTGGCATTAGAGATCCAGAGAAAATGAATAAGGACATGGGAGCAAAATTTTTATGGAGACTTGCCGCTAGTGAAAAATACTAGTGGAAAGAAGCACTTAGGAAAAAATACATCAAGAAGTTGAGATCCAAGATATTGTGTGGTCCTTGGGGTGGCAAGGGCACCTCCCTTTGGCTTCTATGTAAAGCCTTGCTCAATATGATTCAATCAAACTATTATTCGGTCCCAGGAAATGGAAAAAAAATTAAATTATGGGAACAGAGGATCATGGGGCATCCCTTATTATATTCATCTCAAGAGACGGTATAATTCTAATATTGGGATCGAGAACATGGTATTACTTCCCTCTATGACCTCTCATCCTGGAATCAGAACGGTAGTTGGAAAGGTTGGAAATCGCTACAATTTCTTGAGCATTTAGAGGCTGCAAAAAATATTCTTTTCACCTCCCTGTAAGGCACATCTCCGATTAGTAAATCCTCAAAGGACGTCCTTGGTTGAGGAGAAAATGGCACCTACACAGTTAAAGAAGGATGCAGGAATTTGACCTATGGTCTACCAACAATAAGAATTATATGGAAAGGGGTTTGGCATTTGGATTGTATTCCCAAGGTAAAGTATTTCATTTGGATTTTGGTGCACAATAAATTACTCACAACTGAAAATATTAGGAAAAGAGGGATTGCAAGCCCATCTAGATGTTCTCTATGTAACTCTAATTCAAAATCTATGATCCATATTTTTCTTCAATGTAGTGTATCTAGGCAAGTTTGGATGTCCATCCTCCCCTTGGCTCTGTGTTTAGGCCCTCAAAATCCTTCAACTAGCTCCTCATAAATTGGAACAAGCAATTCCCTAGAAATCTCAAAAATAAACCCACTCTCAAGTGGCTGTGGAACACCATCCCAAAAAATATCTGCTCACAGCTATGGCTGGCCAAAAATAGAGCAATTTTTAAAGGAGAGAAAGTCATCCCAAATTGAATAGTCACCAAAGAAATGGGTATGATATCTAAAAATCTAGCTACAAAAGGGATTGACTATACAAAGTTTGAATATTTATTGGAACCTATATCTTCTTGGTGCAACAGATTTCTTAAAAGGAACCCCCCTCAGTCCAATTTCACAATCCCTCGCTCGAAAATGCTCACTAGTTACTTACCATGGGAAGTAAGGGAAATGCATGCTGAGTTTTCAAAATGGATTCAAGAAAAGCACTCTTATGCTTTATTTTTTGATGGTGCATCAAAAGGAAATCTAGGGGTGGCAGGTGCGGGGGGGATCTTACTGGATCCCGGAGGACAAACAGAAAAAACCTTTTCTTGGGGGCTGGTTCACAAAATGAATAATGAAGCAGAATGAATGGCTCTCATGCAAGGTCTTGACCTCATAAACATGCTAACTATACCCATGCTAATGGTTTTTGGAGACTCGAGACAAGTCATCTACAAAATGAATCGTGGTTATCCCACAGGATCCATAAATTGCAGAAGGTTGTATGATAGGATCTCTTCCAATCTCTCTAGCCAAGTTGATCTTTTCCACATCCTCCAAGCAAACAATGTTCTCATGGATAATATGGATAATCAGGGGACCTTGCTTCCCCAAGGTTATATCAGTATAAATGACCTTAATATGGTATTTAAATCTATTCCCTAATGCACGTTTGCTCTTCCCTTTTGTTTATATGCATAACCTAAGATCTAGTTCACCCGACTACATGATCTATGGACAAAGATTTGGATTTTTTTTTGGGAACACGTGTCCTCCCAGTTCCTCCATGCATCTCTTCGCCTTAACTCACCATCCTCTCAAGATTTATTGCAAGCTCAGTCGACACGCTTCTTGTCAGCCATAACAGAGTACCATGGCCTCTTCTGGAAGTTTCACTTGCCTTATCGCCCTTGTTAATAGTCATTTGGGCACAAACCTTCACGCTGTTGCTTTGGAGGAAACTCTAATAAATGATAGGTTTGATTTTGAAGAAAGTCCCTCCCTATAGCTTGGTTTTTTGTAGGAATTTCCTTGGGAAGATTTGCCTTAGTTAAGGGGTTTCGTGAAAGAAAGATTGGCTTTGACAGCTCTCCTGAATTCACACTGTTCTTCTCGTTGCGTCTCTGGCTCCCCTTGGGGAACAACGTCAGGCTCTGTTACGAATTTCCCCTTCGGACAACTTCCTTTGGAAGGTAATACATTGACCCTTGGGTGTGAATGTACTGGATGGGAAGAGGACACAATAGGCACCATTTCTTCTCAAAGTTTAAGGGAATCTGAAAAACTCCGGCAAGAATTTCTCATTCTCAGGTCCTCTTTCTCTAATATATCCCCTCGAAGTAGGTGTTATTTCTTTTGTTGTGGACAAATCTCTGTTTCGTCTAGACTGGTGCTCACCCAGCTATCAAATTTGAGCATTAATTTGGGTTCCGACCTACATCAAGTTCAGGAAATGGAACATGCAGGTGACAACAAAGGGATTGCGGAATTAAAAGTGAACATTTGACTTCTCTATGAAATGGTGGCCATAGGGATAATGGAGGCTAGAGAGACAGCTAAAGAGGTTAAAAACCTTGTTTATATTGTGGGTTACACTTCTTACCAGATTAGTAATCATGATGCTAGAATTGACGATAATGAAATGAATCTGAAGGAAATAATGGGGAAGGTAGATTGTATTCAAGAGGATTTGCAGCAGCTGGTGCAGATGAATCAAGGAAGTCAAATCCAAGAGAACCTGACAGGTGCAATTCAAAATATGGAAGAGGAATCAGTCATTCATCCCGTGGGACACCGAGGAAATCCTTGATGACTCTTATTTCAGTCTATGTTTTTTTGTGTATTTCTTAATCAGCAATTTGTTAGAGTTTACTCTTCGTTTGTAATTACTGAGAACATAAGAACCTTATGCGGCATATTAAGGCCTATATTTTGGCCTAATTTTGTTTTTCTTTTCTCTGAACAGCATGAACTCTTCAGCAATAGTATTTTTGTAATGTATGGTAATGCACAACCTGTTTAATATAAATCTTCTTTCAGTTTGTGTTAAAAAAAATGTTCATGGAGATCCACCAGAGTGACAAAAATTATCAAAAGAACCGCATATGATTCTTTGAACAGTGGCTATTGACATTGCAGTGAAACATATATTTTATATTTTACATTTTTTAATTTCATTATTTAATTGAATTTTTTTTTATAGTACTATTCATTTCGTTTTTAATTATTGGGGTTGTTTGGATTAATTTCTTATTGAATATATGCAAACATCTATTGTAATATTTAATCATCCATAGATTTAGTTACCAATGTATTGTTTCACATGTAACATTACATTCAAGAATGCAATTGA
The DNA here is from genome assembly GCA_001517045.1 of Pseudotsuga menziesii. NCBI lineage: Eukaryota > Viridiplantae > Streptophyta > Pinopsida > Pinales > Pinaceae > Pseudotsuga > Pseudotsuga menziesii. The sequence goes on along the minus strand of LPNX010038876.1, from coordinate 463,605 downwards.
ATACAAAAGTTTATTTTATTATACATCAATAACACTGCATTTGTCATACAAATAATGACAACATAGAGATAACAATATTCATAATATCAACATGCATGTAATTGTTACACTAATTGGTAACATGTTGTTTTTCAGTTCAGATAGTATGTCCAATACGTTATTACACAAAATGTATGATTTTCACACACAATTATTTCAAAATATACAACAAGTTACAAAATCTTGCATTAACATTAAAATTAAATATGGATAATCATTCTTAGATGGAACTGTTATTGATACTAAATCTACTTGCATCAATTGGGTTATTTGGCTGAGTGGTTTTCTCATTGGCTCAATTATATTCCTATTCTTCAACAACATCTACAAAACATAAAAATAAAGTGCATTGAGTGTATCTACATTACGAGGAATAATGAAAAATAAAATAGATAGTATACATTAATGTAAATTGAAAAGCAACATTCAATCTTAGTAATAATCTAGTTATGGATGATACACATTCTTTCAAAACCATATCTCATGCCTTCCATCAACAAGTCTTCTATTGGATCCACTCCATACTTTGTTTCCTACAAGTTTTATGCCACATCACAATTAATCATATATGTAATATAAATGTTTTTTCTAATTATAAAATGAGAGAAGTAAAGCAATATAGATATTTACAAAATCCACAATTAATTTTTTATATGCCAACATATACTCACAACCCTTGCTTAACCCAATGCTAATCAATTCACCTAATGGTTCATCTTTTCCTGTTAACACCTGTTTGAAGACATCCAGGTATTGAAAATGAAAAAAAAAATATACAAATCATAACCACTACAAAATCTTAATTAATTATAAGGAAATCACAAATAATCACAAACTTTCCTATCATTTCCTTTCTTCATTGTCGTCCTATATAGTGTGCTAATGGGTTCCATTTTTTTTCTTTTTGAATTAATAAAACAATTGAAAATGAATATTTAATGTTGAATTAATTAATGAGATTTGCATAATCCTATGAATCAATGATTTCATACATTTGAAGCACGTTTTTGTTGATATTTCTCTTGTTGTGATGAAATTATGTGTATTTCTTTTACCATATCCTTCTATAATTTTTTAGACACCCTTACTAACACATTTATCATATCACTATTAGAATAATCAACCCATAGTTAGCTACCTTAGACATTAATTAATCCATTTTTGTCTTATTTTCCTAGTTTCCATATTCCACTCTATGCAAGTTGTCCTCCACATGTCCAAGATGGCCAAAATTGCTAAAACTGAGTCATGGAGTGCTTGGGAAACCTCTTGGAATAAATTTTGCTTTGTTCCTAAACCTCCCTAGCACATATCTACTTTTTCTGCTTTATTGCTTGCTTTTACTGAGTTTTATGGCAAAAGGGAAAGTATGACTAGGTGAAGTTGACTTGTTTTTTGCTCTCATCCTCCACTCTTTTCTCCTAATAAAAGCATGTACGATTTGTCCTTCCATCACCTATTATCTTGCCTAATTTATTTTTTGAATTCGTGAGCTCCTAGGAAGATTTGGAAACTGCTTTATGCACCTATGGGGGATTTGACTAGATTTAGTAAGCCTGCTTTTGACTAATTCGAATGGCATCCCAATGCATTCAAATATCTCATGTAATTATTTATTATGGAATCTTATTACTTCACAAGGTTGGATACTGTACACTTATTCAATACAGATTAGTGTTCTGCTCCATATTCAGTCTCCTTTGTGTGTAATTTCCATGTTCGATTAGCAATTTTTGTGAGTGCAATTGTTCTAACACCTGGGCTCAATTTCCACATGGTATCAAAGCCTTTGTATATTGATTTCTCTATTTCCATATTGCTATTGCAGGTTCAACATCTTGACTGGGAGCATTCTGCTGACTGAAGGGACAATTTCTGAGCTATGGATCAATCTCTGAAGATCATCTTGACTCCATTTAATTTCTTTGAATGGAAAGCATAGATGGAGATACTGTTTAGAGAGAAAGGCCTCTATTGGGTGACTATGGAAATTGAAGCAGAGCCGAATGCAGCTGCAGAGAAAATTAAATGGCACAACATGAGGGATGAGGCCTATGGTCTCCTGTGTTTGAGCATATCTAGAGACCTCCTTTTGCATCTTGATGGATTGACATCACCAAATGAATTATTGGAGAAGCTTATTGATATTTTTGGTAAAATAGATGAGATGAGAGGACATCAAATCAAGAATGAATTGATCTCCTTGAGTCCCAGCAGCTTCGAATCCCTGCAACTCTATTTTTCCAAGTTTAAAGCCCTTGTTTTGCAGCTAAAACAATGTGGAATTGAAAAGAAGGAGGAGAAACTATTTTTGGCCATACTCTCGAAGCCTAGTCTTGACTATTCAATGTTTGTTTTGACCTTCCATGCCACCAAGTTGACAGCTCGAGCCTGGAAGATGCTTAAGCTTGCAAAGTTCATGGAATCCCTCACACAAGCACAAGATAATCTGGTCATGATGGGCACCATCAAACCTTCCAAAGACCAAGCTCTGGTTGCTGGAGATTCGAGGGTGGATTCAAAAGTCAAGAAGAAAGCTAAGAAGCCACCGAAGCAAAAGAGATACAAGAACAAGTCTCTAGAGGAGCCCCAAGGTTCCAAGAAGAACCCCTAGAAGAAGAAGAACAAAGGAGAAATGAGAAAATGTGCATACTACAGTAAGGGAAATCATCTTGAAAGCTCCTACATGAATAAGCAAATTTACATGCTGACCCAACTCCTGGAGAAGAATAACATCTCTCTTCTTGATAGCTCAAAGAAGAGGGAAGGAGGATCAAATTCAGAAGACAGAGAGAGAGTTCATGCATTGGTTGCTAGCACATCAAGCTCACCTAGTTTCATCATAGATTCTGGAGATTCAAGACATATGGTTTCAACCAAGGAGGCATTCACCTCTCTTGACATGTTGAAAGGTCCACCAATAGTACTGGGAGATGACTCTCTCACTGAAATTTTGGGCAAAGGGAGGATTGATCTTGATCATGGTAAGTTAAGCAATGTATTGTATGTTTCAGGTCTTGCCCCTAACCTCTTGTCAGTGTATCAGATGACCCACACAGGGTCTCCAAAGAAGGTCATATTCTCCCCTGATGAAGTTGAGATCACAGAGATCTCAAGTGGTAAATTCATTGCAAAAGGAGTTGCAAATCACACTTCGAAGGTATACATGTTTTCACATTTTCTACCCTACTCAAACCCCTCTACTCTTCTGATTCATGCTAATGAGGAAAGCAAGATTTGGCATGAAATATTTGGCCATCTTAACTATAAGTATCTTTTTGATCTTAGTGAAAAATAAATGGTCATAGGGTTACCAAATATTATGTTTTCCAAAGGAGTCTGTCAAGGTTGTATCTTAGGAAAACACCCAGAGCATAAATTTGAGAAAGCTAGTCCTGAGAGAACCTTTGCACCTGTTGAGTTGATCCATAGTGACGTTGCTGGCCCATTTCCTCATATGTCAATGATTCATGCCAAATTTGCATTGACATTCATAGATGACTTTTCCAGGTACTGTTGGGTTTACTTCCTGAAACACAAGTATGAAGTTTTTGGCCTCTTCAAAGTCTTTAAGGCTTTGGTTGAAAACCAGTCTGGGAGGAAAATCAAGATCCTCAGATATGAAAATGGTGGTGAGTATGTCAAGTCTAATTTCATTCAATATTGTGCAGATGTAGGTATTCAGATGCACCATTCAATCCCTTACACACCACAGCAAAATGGTGTTGCTGAGAGAAAGAACAGATCACTAAAAGAGATGGCAACCTATATGATGGATGCTAATACTTTGCTTCCAATGTTTTGGTCCAATGCTATAAATTGTGCATCATATATCCAGAATAGAGTGCTTCATAAATAGCTTTATGGTATGACTCCTTTCGAATCATGGAGTGGGAACAAGCCAGATGTGACCCATTTCAGGATTTTTGGCACAAGGGCTTGGGTTAGAATTCCAATAGAAAAGAGGAAGGATTTGCAGCCCCAAAGCCAAGAGTGTCTATTTTTTGGGTACTATAAAGATTCAAAAGGGTACAAGATAATCAATTTGAGCATAAACAAGACCTTCATTGAAATAAGTGTTGAGTTCCAAGAAGAGCCTTTAGCAGCAGTTGAAGTTGGAGAGTCTTCTTCACCACCAGAACCACTGAATGTAAGCGAAGAGATAAATGAGTTTGCTGATTCTGATATGTCTGATAATGATGATTTAATTGTATATCCTAATATTCCACAAGACCAAAATGGGCAGCAAATACCATTCATGCAGCTGGGGAACTAGCTGGAAATCCTAGTGAATCTAGGAGGACTAGATCTCAGTTTGAGAGTGCTCTGTGTATGAAAGACCCTTTGTTTGCATAGAAATGATATCTGATGGTTGAATCAGACCCAAATACATATGAATATGCAGCACATGATCCAATATGGCAAACATCCATGAAAGAAGAATTCAGCTCACTCTAGAAGAACAACACTTGGGAGCTCGTTGATCTTCCCCCAGGTAGGAAGCTAGTTCAATGTAAGTGGGTTTTCAAAACTAAGTTTGCTGCTGATGGTTCACCTTTGAAATATAAGGGAATATTGGTAGCCAAGGGCTACTCACAGGTACATGGTATAGACTACAATGATACCTTTGCACCAGTGGCAAAGATGGACTCCATCAGGATAGCCTTAGCCATTGCAGTTTCGAAGCAGTGGGAGGTACATAACATGGATGTGAAGTGTGCTTTCCTAAATGGAGATATTACTAAAGATATTTACATGTAGCATCCTCAAGGTTTTGTTACTAATCCATCTCTTGTGTGTAGGCTAAAGAAATCATTGTATGGGCTTAAGCAAGCCCCCAGGGCTTGGTATGCCAATATTGATGGCTTTCTGATATCATTGAGTTTTGTTTGATGCAAGTATGATAATAATGTTTATTTTCTTGTATGTGGATGACCTTCTGATTACAGGAAGCTCAAAGAATGAAATTTCCTCCTTGAAGGATGCAAAGAACCATGCATTTTCTATGATTGATTTGGGGTTATTGAGCCAATTCTTGGGTCTCAAGATTGCTCAAACCAAACATGGAATAAAAGTACATCAGTCCAAGTATGCTTTGTATGTGCTGAAAAAGTTCAACATGAAATATTGCAAGCCAATCAAGGCTCCCTTCCTTTCAGGAGTTAATCTTGAAGAAGCAGGTTCTTCTCCTATGGTAAATAATACACTGTATATGCAACTAATTGGGTGTTTGCTGTACCTTACACATACTCAACCTGATATTTATTATGCAGTAAGTGTGGATTCAATATACATGGATCAGACTCATGAGATCCATTGGAGAGCATCCAAAAGGATCCTTAACATTGTTAAGGGAACAAGGACTCATGGGATCTTCTACAAAGCTAAATATGATCTTGATTTGATTGGGTTTACTGACACTGATTGGGTAGGTGAAAACATAGATCGAAAGTCAACATTAGGATATGTGTTCATGCTTGCTGAAGGACCAATCAGCTGGTCAAGCAAGAAACAGAGTGCCATTGCACTCTCATCTACAGAAGCTGATTACAGAGGAGTTGTAAATGCAGCAACTCAATGTTTATGGTTGTAGGGGTTACTTGGTGAGTGTGGCTTCGAATCAAAATACTCAACTACTATCTATTGTGATAATTAGAGTACCATTAAAATCTGCAATGATCCAGTTCAGAAACAGAGAACCAAACACATTGTTATCCATATGCACTACATCATACAGCTTGTGCATGATGGCACCATTCACCTACTCTTCTGTGTATCTTCAGAACAAGTAGCAGACATGTTCACCAAAGTTTTTTGTGAGAAGACATTCAGCAATCTCAAATCACCGCTAGGGATTGATGATCATGCTATGAAGCATGATTGATGACAATATTTTCAAATTTTGTTCTACTATCCATCTTTAAGGGAGGATTTTTCCCACTAGGTTTTTGCCTCTTTCCTTGTTTAAATGGACATGCAGTATGTAAAGGGTGACTAAGCCTTATTGATAGGCCCTATAATTTTCTGATATTTTACTCATAATTCAGGCTTAAGGGGGGGTGTTAGAATAATCAACCCATAGTTAGCTACCTTAGAAATTAATTAATCCAATTTTGTCTTATTTGCCTAGTTTCCATATTCCACTCTATGCAAGTTGTCCTCCACATGTCCAAGATGGTAAAAATTTCTAAAAATGAGTCATGGAGTGCCTGGGAAACCTCTTGGAATCAATTTTTCTTTATTCTTGAACCTCCCTAGCGCATATCTACTTTTTATGTTTTATTGCTTGCTTTTACTGAGTTTTATGGCAAAAGGGAAAGTATGACTAGGAAAAGTTGACTTGTTTTTTTCCCTCATCATCCTCCACTATTTTCTCCTAATAAAAGCATGTATGAGTTGTCCTTCCATCACCTATTAGATTTCCTAATTTATTTTGCAATTCGTGAGCTCCTAGGCAGATTTGGAAACTGCTTTATGCACCTATGGGGGATTTGACTAGATTTAGTAAGCCTGCTTTTGACTAATTAGAATGGCATCCCAATGCATTTGAATCTCTCATGTAATTATTTATTGTGGCATCCTATTACTTTACAAGGCTGGCTATTGTAGACTTATTCAATACAGATTAGTGTTCTGCTCCATAATCAATCTCCTTTGTGTGTAATTTGCATGTTTGATTAGCAATTTTTGTGAGTGCAATTGTTCTGACACCTGGTTTCAATTTCCAGAATCACTTCGTTCATCCTTTGGAATTTCCACAATCTTCCTCTAAATGTAAAGTGACTACATTAAACATTTTTCTGTTGATACATGAAAAATAAATAATATAGCACAATTAAAATTATAAGGAATGGCTCTATACATTTTATTCATAAACATGTTTAGGAATATTAATTTTTCAATGGTTTATTTTCCTTGTTGTATTTTATTGCTATTGCAAGTCTGACATGTCTCATTGACCATTTCTCTAGGAACGCCTCTTTTAGTTTACATATGATCTTATTTTTTGAATCATCTGATTGATTTTTGTATTGTAAGTGAAAAGTACATCTGTAAGTTCTTTCCACTATATCCCTAATAGTATTATAAAATTCTTTGCTGCTTCTATTAATTTCCTGCACCACTCCAGATAAGCTAAGGACCAATTGATCATCATTTGCATCTTCCATAATTTTCTTTTCTTACGATGACACTGAATTTTGTTGTTGTTAGTTCGTGCATAACATTCAACATATGCGATTAATATTTTTTGAAACATATTAGTGAATAATCATAAGTACATTATTACTCAAATTTGAAGAAATAATTCATATAAACTTCTTTTTTATTCACCTGATTCATCCCTATACAATATTTCCATCAACGTTTTATGCTCTTCTAGACTTAGATTGTTAAGAATCTTATCGATCTTCCTCATTTTTTGGCTCTTCATTTCATGCATTAATAAATACATATTAGTGAAATTTACAAATAATTCATATAAATTAATTTAAATACAAAAATTAATTAGAACCACTTCCTTCTTTGTAACTCTGGATATGCTTCCATCACGTTGACTAAAATTTTGAAATCATACCATGAATTTTTATAAATAAACAACCCAGACCATTAAATACAAAAGCTGTCAATATATTATCCAAATAAACTATAGACCTTCAAAATAGAAAACAATCATGAAATCAATGCATTTTATAAAATTAAATGCACTGATGCATATATGCATATAGACACATTGGTGTGTTACAACAAAGAAGATGCACCGTTGTGATATACCAACACAAGTGCATTGTGAATGACCGAAAATCATTTATCCTTTTACGTAAATAAAAAAACCGAAAGTTCATGTCATTATCAGTGCTATTTTTGTATAATCGCATAGATAACAGACAACTCAAAAATGAAAAAAATGAAAATTTTTTATGTGCTACATGCCATTAGCGGTGCACCATAACGATACGCACACTGATGTGTTTTGGAAAATCAAACACATCGATTTTGATGCGTTTGTTTTTTATTTTAGAAAACTAAAAAAAATAAAATAAAAATAAAAATATTTTGAGGGCCGACATGGTTACATATTTGATTGAATAATGGCCCCATCTCGCCCTATGATTTATATATGTATTCATAAATTCAATAAATTAAAAATCTCTAAAAGGTGAAATTGTAATTTTGTGAAACTATAGAGCAATTTAAACCCTAATGTAAAATTTTGCAGCCACAACAATTAACGTTTAGGAATTTTCTTTTAAACACACTTGAATTACTTTTTTCAAACTTAAACTTGCCACCATTTTTTTAGGTTAGGGAAAAAATAGCTTGTGCTATTTTTTAAATTTTGAACTTTTGACATTTCGGTGCACCTGTGTCCATGAAGCACCGATGTGACACTTTATAAAACACACCAATATCCCTCAAATTAAAAAATATATGATCACTCGGTGCACATATACTTATGGCGTGACCTGGTGCACTTGTCTTTAAGAAATGCACTATAATGAAATTTGCTGTAAAAATGCATGTATAAATATCCGCTACCAAATGTAGTAGATATTTTATACTAGAAGAGCTTTTACAGAGGTTCTTTCATGATGTGTTTATCATTGTTATGCACTAGCATCCTACTACTTAAAAAATTCTCATTTATCAGTGCACGTATACCTGTAACGCACTGGTGTGGTTGTGTTTATGAAACACCATATTGAATAATTGATTATAATGCATGTATAAATATCCACTAGCAAATGTACCAGATATTTTCTCATCAAGGGGATTTTACGGATATTCTCTTACAATGCATTTATCATTGTTGAGCACCAGTGGGTTTAGTCTGTTTGAACACACCAATGCATTTATATTTGAATAGAAACACTACTAAAAATTTTAAATGCTATTTTTTTGTGGTTCCACTTAAAAATATATATTCATCTCAATTTTTATTTTAGTATTCAACCACACAAATTACAATAATTCATAGTATATATATGTTTCTTAAACTAACTTTGTTTTTAAATAATGGTTTCCAACCTATATTAGAAGTTAGATTTTAATTTAGTTCTTGAAACGAATTTAGGATTGTGGAGACGTGTATTGATTGTTGATTTGGATCAAATGTAGGGAGAAAAATTTGTAGTCTAAAATGGCCAATTCTTTAGATTCCATCTCATTCCATCATGTTCAAAGTTCAACGAGTTATCCCTTTTCGTCCCTGGTAAGCTCAATGTTTATTTCTATTTTGACTATTTATTTGAATTTATGTTACTTACCCATGTGAATCTAAATATCAATTTATTCTTTATTGTAGGATCCCAATTCAGGTTTGATTTCGGAAGCACAAGACATTCCACTAGTTTCAAAACATTGTAAGCTCTTATTAGAAGCAAGATACCACAAGTAGTTTGTAGATGAAAATGGGAAGTCTCTTTACTTTGCATATTATATCATGCCACATTCAAGCGGCACTCATGGTTCATCGATGGTAATTCACCATGATCTATAACTCTTTTATTACACACTAGTAGTTTGTGGTTGTTCAAAATGTCAAGGGTTGAAGGAGAACCATTGGTGTGTCACAATCACCCATTACACCAATGATAGGTTAACCAATGTTGATGGGTGTAATACCCCCTATTGTAGTAAAAAATCCAATAGGTGATATAGAAAAGACATGCCAAAACACTTCCCTATGCTCTTTTTTGAAAATGTTTGAATCCAAAAAAACTATGTCTCATCCTAAATTGACAAACCCCTCTGGTTATGTTTAGTCAAATGAAATTTCTAGTGAGACAAAGTATGATTTGAATGTCACCCAACCCATATCTACTAGAATATCCAAAAAATTGCATGAGTTGAAAGAAAAATTGTCCAAGTACACACCAAGGTCCATCCAATTCCTGGAGGGTAGCAATGCTTTCTCCCTTCCTATGAATTTGCAAAGTAAAGATAAAACTTCTTACAACCGCACTTTCTATGACAGTTGGTCGTCTTCTCTACCTATGCCTCATGCTAGGATAAAAATCTATTTTTGTGGTAATTGTCTTATGATTGATAAGTCTAATATTGATGCTGCAAATATTGGGTTGTTTATATTTTCACATGTATTGTTCCTCCCAAACAATTAGTAGCACTTATTCCTTTTTGCGGTCCTATCTATTGTTCGTCTGCTTACTTAAATATTTTTCAATACAAGCATATAATTTCCATGTATATTATGTGCATGAATGGTTATGTTTCTGTAAACTTTAACAAGAAGAACCTATTATATAGAGATGTTCATCCATGCACTCATGGTAGTATTGTAGGGTTCATAAATATCTCTAGAGCTCTTTATTTTCTACAAATTGTTCATTTGAGGAAAACTTCAATGGCCAGGAGTTCTTTATGAAAATGAAAGGGTCAAGATTTGTTGTTTCACATGAAATACGTAGTTTGTTTCCTGGTGATGAGTTTTTAATAAACTACAACTTTCATAGACCACCAACCCCTTGCCAGATATATCTCACATTGGGATTAGCCTTAGATGTTCCCTTGGGGCGTAACACAATTTTTTTTTATTAATTGTATTTGTTAATCTACAATGGGATCCATGTTAATGTATTTCTCAAATTGAAATTATGTACTGTAAATTGTTAATTTAATTTATAGATTGAATTTGAAAATGTGTTGCTTAATTTTAAATTTTTATATTTAATGTGGAATTGATGTTAATTTATCACTCAATCTAAACGTTTGATATATAATTTTTTGCATCTTATCATTTTGTATTTGAAATTATTTGTGTGCTTCTGTAATCATTGTTTTGTATAATAATAGATCACACCAATTGCATTGTGCTTATTAACATTATTGATGTAATGTTAAATATATTTTAAATAAGGATTCTGACGATGAGAGACCTACCTACCATCTTCTGTTACACCCTAGTACAATGTCAAATATATAGAAAGATGAAAAAAGAGTGCAACTTGCGGAGGAAGCATACAAAGAATGGTTTAATAAACCACCTATTCAATTTCCATTACGTCCATCCTCACCAATTAAGAATGCATATAGTGATAGTAGTTCTTCACATGTTGGAAATGGAGGAAATGAAGTAGATGTTGGTATGGATGAGTTATTATGACAAAATAGTTCTATGGATGCAATGTTGTTTCATCCTTTCTAGAAAAATGAGCTCGGGGATGAATCTTGTATCATTGGAGCCTTCTTCAAAAGCCTTAAATAAAAAAATTCCACACCTCTCTTTGAACTTGGTCTGTCAAAGTCCACACAGTTTGGGAGAACAATGTTATTGTACAACTTGAAAGAAAAGTATTGTTACTCGGTGATGTTGAGGTAACTTACCATCAATGACATTATATCTTACCAGGAATATTGTTACAAAATGAACATTGAAAATTGTCAAGTTTATGAGCGTTAAATGACATTGTACATTTGTATTTCCCACCAACTACAAGTTATTCAAAGATAATGTACTTCTGAATGATAATGTATTTCTTGGAAGATGCAAAGAGGAAAAACAAATGTTGAAAATGTAGAGATAGTAGCTCTAATGCTAAGTAAATATGCTAAGAAGAATAACAGGAAGTTGATCTTTCTACTAAGATAATTCTCACAAGCATGCACATGAAAAATAGAGAGAAGAATATAGAATGAATCACATGAATGAAGAGATTAATATTAAAGTGTATCCTTCCATTGAATAATGATGAATAATAGTGTAAATAAATAGTACATCCCTCATAGGTAAAATTGAGTTGTATTGGATCCAACTCAACAAGATAAAAAATATAGAATTACTAAATATGATAAACCCCCATAGGTGGATAAAGCACTTCCCAAATCAGTCAACAACCTCACGAAGTGTCAAAAGCATGAGTGATTTTTCATGTATGATGGAGAAACATGATAATCCTAGAATATGGAGAGAAAATAATGGAGGATGGGTTGGAAACAAAGGATAGAAGTTTCCCAGTTAACTAGCTTTACCTTATCCAAAGAAAAGATGGAATAAAGAAGTAAAAGACATAATCTATAGTAAAGAGAAATTATTAATTATGGAAGAAAATAAAGTGGATAGGATCAACCTAGAATCAGTATTAAAGTGCTCGTGGGATATATACGGCAAGTGTTGATTATGTGGTGCAAGTGGATTCCAACTATATAGGCTAGTGGGTAGGAAATCAATCGAAATTAATTAAATATTTTATCTTAAGTTATGAAGTGGTTTTATTATATTCTCACACCCCCCTTTAAGTATTATTTTATGATGTTAGTAAAAAAATATAGGTGTATATAGGGCCCAACAACAAGGTTATGGTCACCCTTTACAATTATTCATATCCAGAAAAGTAAGGAAAGAGGAAAACCCACATGGTGAAAATAATTCCTCAAGAAAGGACATGGAACAAAATTTGAATAATATGTCTTCAATAGGTGTTTATATTCACTTGAATGAGATGAATTAACTTATTTTGGTGAAATTATTCATGAAGAATCTTCTTGACTCCATGGTCATGAGCTAGAGTGTAGAATCCGCAAGAAGGAAGAGGAGAGACTCCTTGTATCTCATCATATGATGAAGTAGGAGAATTATATGAATTATTGTTGCAGATAAAAAGATATGATATTAAAACAAAATATGAAAAGGAAAATATATATGTGCATACTCCTTCCCAAAGACTACAAAATTAAGACAATTTGTTACACAACTAGTTCATTGTATAGCTACAAAATTATGATGTGAATCACACATCAGTATTCCAATATGATGTAGCACATTCCAAAATTTTATATGAGGCTTAAAATAATCTGATATATTATAAAAATTATCATAGGGAACAACAAATAAAAAGGATTCAGTGACTCCATGAGGATATAGAACTAGATTAACAAAAGGATGAGCAATTGGGGAAATCTGATGAGTGTAAAAATATGAATTATAGATGGACTTGAGATATGAAAAATACGTGTTTAGAATAGATCCAAACATGTGTTATCTCAGTACAAATATGAATAATGTCATGGATAACCAGCCATTGAAAGATAAGCACAACTTCAAACCATGTAATATAAGTAACATTGCATAAGAGACCAATGAGGAATCAACCAGTGAACTTGTGATTTCTATAGAACTTGTGATTTCTATAGTCTTAGGAGTATTAATAGGTATGGTAGATGATATTAATGGTGGTATGAATGATTTTATTACATGTATATCATCGTGTAAACATGCTTCTAAATCAGAATTATTATGGAGTGAGGAAGAGTTGCTTAAATACAAGTCATTATCTAGTGAAGAATCACAATTATTGAGAGATGAATCTAGGGGACTAATATGTGTATTATCAAAGAAAATATATGATATTTTTTATTTTGATATATCAGGAAATTAATATATATCAGATACATGAGAACAACATTTTAATCTAGAACTCAAGGCATAGTTTATATCACCGTGGAAATGCGCACTATGACATTGTTCTGAAGAATCAGCGGGCTTCTCTTGTTCATCTAGAAATTCGATGTTGTGCCTCTCAAGAATATGTGACATGATTCCCATATTATTATTGAAACATTTATTCTTTGGATGAAATCTTTTTCTGCAATAAGAACACTTGGATGTGATACCTTTCTTATTGACCTTCTTCACTGAATCTTCATCAATAGGCTTTGAACTTTCATCTTCAATTCCTGACTTTGGATTCTTCTCTTTCACAATTTCCTTTTCTTTGGATTTGATATTCTTTATTCCTTGAACTATGATATCATGATCCTTTCCCTTGGAATATCTAAGAGAACCAATTTGAATCAAATTGTCTTGCTCCTTTGTTAGTGAATCAAATAAAGTACACAAAGAATGCATTTTTCAATTACAAACAACAAGCCTAGTAGCGTGAAAAGTAGACATAGAAACTGAGTATTTAGGACCCAATTTAGAAAGAATGGAAAGGATCAATTGATCATATTTATTCTCAATCAATTTTTTTTTGAGCATTAGAACAAGGAACTTTAATTTGGTGAACAAACCCTCAATAGAATCGAAATTGTTTGGAATCATTGAGAATAACTCAATCTCCAACTATTGCACTCTTAACTCATATTGAACTCCAAAGAGATACTCAAGTTTGGTCGATACTTGGTTTGTAATGGTCAAACCATATAGATGAAAGAGTAAAACAAGGGATATAGAGATTCAAATCAATCCATAGGATTCATTCACTCTATTATTCGACTTAGCTTTCTCAACCAAATAATTTGGTTCATTCTCCAATTCCATAGAAAATCTGTATAGTCCCTTACTGCGCAATAAAATGCCAATTTTGGATTTCAATTCGTGATAATGGAGGGGAGTTAGGATCATATCTGAAGAAGAATTGTAACGCCCCCGACCGTCCGATCGGCGAAGGGGATGCTACCTTACATCAAACCATCTGGGTATCTAGCCCCACGAACATGAACATACATATATGTAATGCTGAAGCATGATACTTAAAACATAAAACATATTACGAAGCATAATCATTCATATACACAACAGAATAAAAAAAATTCAATCAACACACATGCATATACAGATCAACATTTAACATGTATATCATCATTCATCAATGGTAAATATGATTGCAGACAAAAGTTAGGCAAGAATACTTATCTTATAAAGAACTTGTTTCGTAACCAGCTACATCGCTGCAACATTCCACCCAACCATAGGCCCGCATGCTTCTTAATCTCTCAGCAATGCTGCCACCCCCGAGCTGGGCATGATTCCCCAAGGAATAAGTAACTAACAGGCTTACACATAGCCAAGGATAACAACACAACAAGGGTACACTGTTCAACCAAGCCAACATAGTTGGGTTTATTAGGTGAACAACATATTAGCTAAGCCAACCAAGTTGGGTTTATCAGGCCATACAGGAGCTAGGAAAGGCTAAATTCTAAGTTGTTGAGCTCATTGAAGAGCTATAGACACCAACACCAGAACCAGCCTGGCTTCTAGAACACCCACACACACCCAACACAAGGAAAACAGTCCCTTCTCTGCAACACAGTCCCTCAAACCCTGATCTCCTTTCAAGTGCTATTCTGGGGTTGTGGAGAAGAAATCCAGCTCAGTAGATCTGTCTATTTGGTTCTCAACCCACCAGGTTTATTAAGTACCTAAGGCCCTCATTCACCACTCCAATACATTCCGAGGACAAAACCACTACATGCAAGCAGCCAAACAGCTATTCAATCTTTTACAAGGGAAAAACACAGCCAGTCAATCATGGGTAAACATCAGCCCACAAACAACTATGAACCCATAGCACCCGATCCTCAATGCAATCGCTGGAGAAATTACACAGGCAGAAAATGAGGAAAGAACAAACTCCCAATCTCTGCATGAGGGACAAAGACGCAACCCATAGAACTATTGATGCAATTACAACCACGATTCAACGATGGAAAATAATAGAACCATTATGCAGCCTTGTAATGGTGGAAAAAGACACAAAACTCTGTGTGAACAGAGGAAAGAATCGATCCGCAAGCCATCAAATCCGTGAGGCAGAGGAGAACCATCTTCTGCGTGAATGGGAAAAAAAAACTCATAGACTAGCCATCCAAGTGAAAAGGTAGAACCAACGAATCCCCAGACAACAGATCGTGGGTTATTTTAACTCCACCCAACGTGAGGGAAAATGAACAGACTTCAACTACTCAAGAAAGAAATTGATGCATGAATATAGTAACTTCTCAAAAATACCCAAATGATCAAGAAAATGCCGAAGTTAGCTCTGTAAGATACATAGCTCAACACAGTACATGCATAAAGGCTAACAAACCAAGAAACACATGGTTAATCCTTCTATTAAGAAGTCAAAGGAAAATGCACACAGCTTGGATATCTCTTCTGCCAACTCTTCAAAATATTTACCAGTAAGAAACAAAAACTAGTCTGTCCTCTTCTTTGCAAGCTCAGAATTCTAATGCTGAATAGCAGAACCCCCTCTACATGTTAGTTTTTCAACATTAAGCTAGCATTATTAGGATCTTTAACTGAGAGAATAAAAAGCACAACAATCAAACACAAGAGACAATGAACATAGTGTTTTTCCTCGGGGAAACCATAAAGGAGAAAACTCTACAACTTCCTTAAAGATAGAATCAACACCAAAATAGAAAAGCCCAAAACGGTAAGTGATATCCCAATAGTAATAATCTTCTTCTTGACTAGCCCTAGTGTCTTCTCCTTCCTCAACTATGTGCTACACTTGAGTGTGTATTAGTTTTATGATAAATAGGGACTCCAATTCTCTATTTATACTAATCCCGGCATGACTAAAACCCAACTAGGGCTGACCTCTACTAGGAGAGTCTAATAACCCTAGTGCCCCAAAACTGTGGGGACTTTAACCCTTATACAATCGAAGGGTTACCCACTATGACTTGACATGACTTGTTTACATAATAGATCCTCTTGATCGGAACATCAGGGCATGACAACATGAATCAATTACATAATAGGTACATCCCAGAATAAACATCAGGTTACAAGACATAAGATACATAGATGAATACATTTCAAAGTTACAAATACATCTACACTCCCTCTTAACTAGGAAGGTATTCTTTCGACACAATTTTCATCACTAGTCTTCTTCTCTGCATCAACTGGATCATCTCATAATCTTCAAGTCTTCCTTAGTATTCAAGTCTTATTCATCTTTGAGTCGTCAAGTCATCTTCTTCTTCAAGTCTTCTTCATCTTTGAGTCTTCAAGTCATCTTCTTCTTTTTTATCACGAGATCTTGCATCATCATGACTACTAGCTCATTACTGCTAGATCATCACTCGATCTGGATCATCATCAAGTCTAGATCATCTCATCTAGATCACTGGATCTGGATCATCATCACAACTGGATCGTCACTTGATCTAGATCATCATCAAGTCTGGATGATCTCATCTGGATCACTTGATCTGGATCATCATCAAGTCTCGATCATCATCATATGTTATCTCATAATGGTGCTATCTCGATTCTTCTCGTCATAGGAATTTCTACAGAGTCAATCCTGTAGGCCTACCCTTCATGTAGGTTTTCATCAGTGCTTATATCTGACACTTAAGTCAAAATGGCCTGCCCAGCTCTTACATCCAACCTCATCTTGTCAGAAAGGCATGCATAACACTCACATCTGACCTCATCCTATCAGAAAGGCCCAGCACTCACATCTAACCTCATCTTATCAGAACGACTCTACACTTATATCCGACCATGTGCAAGCACACTGCATTGGAAAGGCTCTACACTTACATCTGACCTCATCCTATCAGAAAGGCACAAAACTTACAATCAACCATGCTCGAAAGAAATTCATCAAAAGGGCTCAGGACTTACAATCCAACCATGCACTAAGCACCACATAGGAAAGGGCTCAGCATTTACAATCTGACCATGCATGAAGCACCGCATCAGAAAGGGCTCAGCACTTACAATCTGACCATGCACTAAGCACCACATCAGAAATGGCTCTACACTTACAATCTGACCATGCACAAAGGATCACATCAGAAAGGGAATGTACTCACATATGATCATGGAGGAACTAATCCTACCATCGCATCAGAATGGCCCCAAGTCCCAGAATGAGCTACCTGGTAAATGACCAAGTGCCTCCATTCCTAGAATGGCAGCTGCCCTTACATCTGATCTACTCATCAGAATGGCCAACACTCACATCTGACATGGAAGGAACCTAATCCTTTAGCCATGATAGAATGATGTTGTTGTCGGAGAAACCATAGTATCAAAATGACCAGGTTGACGTTTCGAATCCATATCAAGATCCATCATCAGGACAAAGTCGAATGTGGAGAGAGTGAGAACTATTGTTAAATACTGTGGTTTCTCCGACAACAACATCAATAACTGACTACCACAGAAATTTGGCAACATGATAGAATGGTTTAGCCCTTACATCTGCTCAAGTGGGAACACATCCCTCTATCACATCAAAATGGCTTCTCAGTCCTAGACTGAGTTTTCCTGGTAACTGACCAGGTGCCTCCATTCCTAGAATGGTAGTTTCCCTTATATCTGTCCTACTCGATAGAATGGCCAGCACTCATATCTGACATGGAAGGAACCAATCCTCTCACCATGACAGAATGGCTCAGCCCTTACATCTAATCATGGAAGGAACTAGTCCTCTCACCATGTCAAAATGGCTATGGGTCTCATCACTTTCTCTTGGAGTAAACCTCGATCTCGAGAACACCAAGGTTCTCCCTGAAGTACTCGAACTTCAGCCTAGCCAATGGCTTCATCAATACATCAGCTATTTTTTTCTCCATCGCAACATACTGGAGCTTCGCTGCTCCCCTCCACACCATATCCCTAATATAGTGATACTTGATCTCGATATGCTTCGACTTGTCAGGGAACACTAGATTCTCTGACAACTTCACGCAACTCTAGTTGTCACAATGTATACAAGTAGCATCCAACTGGAGATCAAATATATCAAATAGTAGCTTCTGTAGCCATACTACCTCACAACTAGCTGAACAAGATATGACATACTCTGCTTCAGCTATACTTAGTGTCACATAGGATTGCTTCCTACTAAACCAAGAGATCACACCTGATCCCATACTGAAGCAACATCCTGAAGTGCTCTTCCTATCTATGGAATTGCCTGCCCAATATGAATCAACATAACCATCGAGGTTAATCTTCTAATTCGACTCATACTTGAGCCCATAATCAACTGTACCCCTCAGGTACCTCAGAATATGCTTGCAGCAATCAAGTGAACATTTCTTGGATCTGTCAAGAACTGGCTCAAGGTGTTCACAGCAAAGAAAATGTTTGGTCTTGTGTTCATCAAGTACATCAATGACCCAATCATCTAACAATACACCATAGCATCAACCGACTCTGATGAAACATCACTCGATAGCTTCAGGTTTGATGCCATAGGTGTGGCCATGGCTTTGCAGTCCATCATCCCAAATGTCTTCAGGATCTCTACTGCATATGTCCCTTGTCCAAGGAAGATTCCATCCGTACTTTGCCATACCTTCATACCTAGAAAATAATGCATCATACCCAAGTCCTTCATCTCGAACTTGGCAGCAAGATTTCTCTTCGTATCAGCAATCAACCCATCCATACCTGTCACAAATAGATCATCTACATATAGTAGAAGCATCATTGGGTTTCCATCCTCAACCTTGTAGTAAAGGTTTGAATCTGCTTTACTCTTGGTAAAGGCAAAACTATATAGAAAGCTATCAATTGTGTCGTACCAAGTCATGGGTGCCTGTTTCAAACCGTACAGGGCTTTCTTCAATATGCACACATGAGACTCCCTGTCATGTGTCTCAAAACTGAGTGGCTGCTCCACATACACTTCCTCTTCCACTACACCATTCAAGAAAGCAGTCTTGACATCCATCTGGTGTATCTTCCATTTCATCACTGCATCCAGAGCAAGTACTGATCTGATGGAAGTGTATCTGGCTACAGGTGCAAAGGTTTCTTCATAATCAATTCCTTCTTTCTGAGAGAAACCCCGAGCCACAAATCTTGCCTTATATTTTTCAATGCTACCATTTGCAGCTTGCTTGAT
The DNA here is from genome assembly GCA_001517045.1 of Pseudotsuga menziesii. Lineage (NCBI taxonomy): Eukaryota > Viridiplantae > Streptophyta > Pinopsida > Pinales > Pinaceae > Pseudotsuga > Pseudotsuga menziesii. The sequence continues at coordinate 443,941 of LPNX010038876.1, read as the reverse complement.
CTTGTAGATCCATTTGGAGGGTACAACTAACTTCCCTTCCAGTCTTGGGACAACATCTGTAACATCATTCTTCATGATCGACTGATATTCTTCAATCATAGCATCCTTCCATTTTTTTTGTTATGATGCTTCTTCATAACTGGAAGGTTCTTTGTCAATGAAATCACATAGTAAAGCTACATACCCGGAGTAGGATCTGGTCCTCTTTCTTTCTCTGTGATTCTCTTCTGGAGCCCCATATCTTTCTGCACCTTGGATAAGTTCTCATACCCAAGCATGTTTCCTCTTATGAGGATTCTTCTCTAGAGGTGGATCTACAAGTCTTTCTGGTTCTTCAAATTCTCGATCTTCTTCGTGAATTTATTCATTCATGGTTGTGTCATGAATTATGGGTGCTCTTGCTTCTTCAGGTTCGTCAGCAAATCTCTTTCTGGATTTGTTGTAACCTGTGTCTTCATCAAATTTCACATCCCTGCTGATGTCAATCTTCTTGTATCCTAGGAAATAGATTCTTTAAGCCTTTGAGCTTTCAGAGTATCCCACAAATATACCCTTCTTTCGTGAAGGATCTAATTTTGTTCTCTTTTCTTTTGGAATGTGTATGTATACAGGACAACTGAATATTCTGAGATGGATGACTTCTGGCTTCTTGCTGGAGAAGACTTCTTCAGGAGTCTTGTTCTCGAGTACTCTATGTGGAGTACGGTTCTGTACATACACCGTTGTTCTAGAAGCTTCCACCCAAAGATGCATAGGAAGATCTTGATCTTGAAGCATTTCTTTTGCAGCTTCCATGATAGTTATGTTCTTCTGTTCCACAATCACATTCTGTTGTGGATTATAAGGAGTAGACAACTCCCTCTTAATCCCTAATTCTTTACATAGCTCTTTGAATTCATTTGAAGTGAATTCTCCGCCATTATCTGATCATAAAGTCTTGATCTTCTTTTCAGTATGGTTTTCGATCAAGGCTTTGATTTACTTGAATTTACTGAATACTTCATCTTTGTTCTTCATGAACTAAACCCATGTCTTCCTAGAAAAATCATCAATAAAAGAAACATAATATGCATACCCGCTTAGTGAGATTGATGACATAGGACCGCATACATCGGAGTGGATGATTTCTAAGATTCCTTTTGCTTTTCTTTCACTACTTGGAAATGTCTTCTTTGTGTTCTTTCCTTTTGTACATCCTTTGCAGACCCCATCATGTTTTTCTTGCATTTATGGAAGACCTTCAACAGCTTTGCTTGCAAGAGGTAGTGCTTTGTAATGCACATGTGCAAGCCTTCTATGCCAAAGTTCACTTGGCTCTACTATGTCATGGACCAAATCTTGTTCTGGATGGACCTTCAATTTGTACAAACCTCCTTCTTGTTCACCAATCACTATTGCATCATCAATAGTCTTTCCTTTTGGCCACATGATGACTTGACCATCTATGAATGCAACCCTCATTCCTTTTGCATCCAATGCTGATATGGAGAGAAGGTTCTTCTTGAGCCCTGGCACAAACAATACTTCCTTCATTGTTAGAGACTTACCAGAGTCTAGTTTATAGGAAGATTCCCCACTACCTTTTATTGGATATTGGTAGTCATCTCCTAGCTTCACCTTGTGAGGTGATTCATGTTCTGAGAGCTTCACAAAGGATTCCTTGAATCCGGTCATATGTTTGGAATCCCCACTGTCTATAAGCCAATCATCACTTCCATGAGTAATGTTACCTCTGAGAGTGGAGATCAGAACATATTCATCCTCGCTTGAAGAATCTTCACTTTCATATCTGGATCTCTTCTTGGATGGTTCATCATCCTCTGCAGCATGAGCATGATGTCTTTTCTTGCTTCCCTTCTTCTTGTGAGAGCTACTTTTGTTCTTACAAAAATCTCTAGCAAAGTGTCCTTTTTTGTCACATGTATAGCAAATGTATTTAGACCTATCTCTAGGATTTATAGAGTTATTCCTGTGATGAGAGTACTTATTTCTGTGTTGGCTGGATCTGGATTTCTCGGATTGTACTGTGAGAGCTTGATCTTCACTTCCCATCTTCTCTTATCGAGCTGCTATCCAAGCTTCTTCTTGAGAACATTATTCCCACAGTCTGCTGAACTTGACTAACTTCTTTCTAGCATAGATCCCTTGAATGAAAGAGTCTCATGTCCTAGGGAGACCATTCAAGTTGGTCATCATAATTTATGCATTCTCCACTTCTTCATCTACTTCTTCCAATTGTTCCTTGATCTGAGAAACCCTTGTGAAGTAGGACTAGATGGTCTTTGCATTCTGAATCTTCACATTCTTCAGTTGATTGCTCAGAGTCATCTTCTTGTTTATGTTCTTCCCTTCAAACAATTTGGTTAGGGCATCAAACATAGCTTTAGGTGTCTTAAGAGAGGACACCTATGGGATAAGGTGATCGTTGGTAAAATCAACAATGGTCCTCTTTGCCATAACCATCTTCATTTTATGTAAGGCCTTTTCCTCATCTCCCTCCGGAACTGGAACCTCCTCATGGATGTAGGAGTCTAACTCATTCTCTTCCAGGACCAGGGAGATCCTATACTTCCAGGCTTGAAATTTATCAACTCCCTCAAGATTTTCATCAAGCTTGGTACGATGAGACATCTTAACTGAGAACCTCAAAAGGAAATATAAAAGATTTTAGATCTTACCAGGTGCAAGATGTCGGATCTAAAACTTGAGCTGAAATCCTGCAGTACTGGATTAGGAGCAAATTAGGGTTTTGCTTTTTTGGATCTTTGTTCACCCAAATGCCTTGAAATTTGTCCCTAACTTCGATTTTGAGGAGGAGATCAATCCAGGCCCGGGCTCACTGAAAAAATTCCTCTTCTGTGAAAAGCCCTAATTTCCGATAGCAGTGACAGGTCCAAAATTGAAAAACCTCAGAATTGGATTTTGCTTCGACAGAAAGATGCGCCCTAGGGAGGAGAGTTATTCCACCTTACTTTTTCTGAAAATCTATGGAGGAAGATCCACAAACTAGGAATCCCTAGTTCCCGCAGCTGCACAGTGTCTTATTGTCAGGTTAGCTCTCATACCATGTTAGTTTTTCAACATTAAGCTAGCATTATTAGGATCTTTAACTAAGAGAATAGCAAACACATCATTAAAACACAAGAGACAATGAACACAATGTTTTTCCTCAGGGAAACCATAAAGGAGAAAACCCCGCAACTTATTCAGAGATAGAATCAGCACAAAAATAGAAAATCCCAAAACAGTAAGTGATATCCTGACAGCAGTAATCTTCTTCTTGACTAGCCCCGGTGTCTTCTCCTTCCTCAACTATGTGCTACACTTGAGTGTGTATTATTTGTATGATAAATAAAGACTCCAGCTCTCTATTTATACTAATCCCAGCATGACTAAAACCCAACTAGGGCCGACCTCTACTAGGAGAGTCTAATAACCCTAGTGCCCTAGCACTGCGGCGACTTTAACCCTTAGAAAATCGGAGGGTTACCCACTATGACTTGACATGACTTGTTTACATAATAGTTCCTCCCAATCGAAACATTGGGGCATGACAACATGACTCAATTACATAATAGATGCATCTTGGAATAAACATCGGGTTACAAGACATAAGCTACATAGATGAATACATTCCAAAGTTACAAATACATCAACACTACATATCCAAACTATCTATTTATGCTAAACTACTACTCCTATCATGAGTGGTCCTACAACTAAAACAGACACTATAATGCATGATGAAAACGTCCTTGTTTGAAACAAACTACCGATGGCTTGATCTCCATGTAGGGAGTCGTGATCTGCAATGATTCCCTATGCCGCTAACATACTATGACACAGCACAAAACAATTACAAATTTTTGCATAGAATGTGACCAACTCATCACATTGCTGGCATGCCACGATGCACTTGCATCAAACTTGCAAGGTAGAAAAATTATGAACCCCTGTTCATTAGATCGCCTACAGTGAAACCCTTGGCTTCCAACTCTGGAATACTCATCTAAGTAGAATCCTCTATTGGTCGCTTCTTCCACTTGACCAAATACTCTGGATAGTCCTTCGTCCTTACTCTCTTTACCACTTTAGTGTCCATAATGGCCTCAACTTCCAATGGTTGTTCCATAGGCATATGCCCCACCCATTGTACGTCTTCTGTAGGATCTTCACCTTCTGCAACGATTCTAGTGTCACTTTTTACACAAGGATATAGATCTGCTACATTAAATATTGGTGAAATACCCACTCTTGTAGGCATCTCTAACTCATAAGCAGTTGCTGAAAATTTCCTGAGTATTCTACTGGGTGCAATATTCTTCATCTTCAACTTGTTATACTCCCCTTTTGGAAATATGTCTCTCTTCAAATATGCTAATACCAAATATCCTACTTCATAGTTATTTTCTCTCCTTTTGGAATCTTCTCTAGCCTTGTAACTGGTGTTACTCTGTTGTATCCTTGCTTTCACTTGCTCCCGGATTTCATTGATCCTTGTAGCAAACTCTTCTCCATCAACAATTCGTTTTTCCAATTGACCTAAGTCATGAAGTTCACACACCCCTCTTGGATGCATTCCATACAAGAATTTGAAATTTCCTCATCCTTGTATTCTTGTTTGGTAAATCATTATAGGAAAAATCGCTTGATCTAATAGTCTGTACCACTGCTTAGGACTCTCTCCAATCAAACTTCTCAACATGTCTCCCAGAATCATATAGACTACTTCGGTCTATCCATCAGACTGTGGGTGATATGCTAAACTGAAGTTCACTTTGGTACCCAACTTATTCCACAAGGTCCTCTAGAAATTACTTGTAAACTTCACATCTATGTCTGATACAATGCTTCTAGGTAAACCATATATCTTCACAACTTCATCAAAGAACAAGTTAGCAATGTGTGTGGCATCACTTGTCTTGTATCATGGAATGAAATGTGCCATATTAGTGAATCTTTAAACAACAACAAAGATAAAATCATGTCCCCTCTGAGTTCTTGGTAAGTCCAGAATGAAATCCATACTCATAGAATCCCAAGCCCTAGTTGGAATAGGAAAGGGTGTATATAATCATGTGTTATGGCTTCTCCCCTTAGCATGCTGGCATACTCTGCATCTGCTTACAAACTTCTCAACTTTAGACCTCATCCTTGGAAAAAAAATAGAAATGGCCCAACTATCTAAAGGTTTTATCACTTCCAAAGTGACCTACGATGCCTCCATTATGTTTCTCCTATATCAAGTTCTCTCTTATAGAACACTCTGGTATACACAGTTTATTGTTTTCTAAGAGTAAACCATCCTGAAGTGTATACTCCATCCATGGCTCTCTTTCCACCTCTACTGGATTCTTACAAGCCCTGCAAGCTTCCTGGAAATCAATGTCAGCTTCATACAAATATCTCAAATGCTCGAATCCAAAGACTTGGATCTGATTCTCCTGTATAATCAACAATATCCTACTCAAGGCATCATCTACTCTGTTTGAATGTCCACTTATGTGTTTCAACACAAAGGTAAATCTCTGCAAGAACTTAACCCACTTGACATGTTTCGGGTTCAACTTAGGTTGCTGCATAATGTACTGTAATGCATGGTTATCCAATACAACACAAATTATCTAGAAATCAAGTAGTGCCTCCAGTGCTTCATTTCTTGAAAAATAGCATAAAACTCCTTGTCGTAAGATGAATACTTCTTCTTGGCATCATTTAGCTTCTCACTGAAATATGCTATAGGCCTATCCTCCTAACTGAGTATAACTTCAATTAATACTCCAAAAGCATCACACTTCACTTGGAAAGGGTGGTTGAAGTCTGGTAACTTTAATACTTGTTGTTCAGTGATCCTCTTCTTCAAGAACTGAAAAATATTTTCAGCCTCTCCTATCCATTGAAATAGCTATCTATTCTTCTTAATTGTCTCCACGATAGATGCACAAATACCACTGAACTTCTTTATAAATTTCCTATATAAACTTGCCAATCCATGAAAGCTACTTACCTCAAATATATTCCTTGGTGAAGGATAATCAATGATTTCTTGCACCTTTTCTGTATCCATCTTCAACCCATCTTTGGAGATAACAAAACCAAATATACTAGCTCTGTCTTCATGAATGTGAACTTCTTCACATTTATCAACAAATTTTCCTGTTGCATCCTCTATAAAACATATCTCAGATGCTTGATATGCTCTTCTTCTTCTTGGTTGAAAACCAAAATGTCATTAAGGTAAACTATCACAAAATTAACTATGAAATATCTCAATACTTCATTCATTAATCTCATAAAAGTGCTTGGTGCATTGGAAAATTCAAATGGCATGACCAACCACTCATACAACCCATCATTTGTTTTAAAGGTTGTCTTCCACTCATCTCCTTCTCTGATCCTGATCTGATGATATCCACTCTTCAAATCCAATTTTGAAAACCATGTTGCCCCACTTAGGCAATCCATCATGTCATCCATCCTTGGTAGTGGAAATCTATATCTCATAGTGATCTTGTTAATTGCTCTGGAGTCAGTACACATCCTCCACTCACCATCCTTCTTTGGTGTTAGTACTGCTGGTACTGCACATGGACCTAGACTCTTCTAGACCAATCCCTTGTCCAACAATCCTTGGACCTGCTTCCTCAATTCTTCATTCTCTTGAGGTGTCAACTTATACGTTTCCTTTTTTGGTAAACTAGCTCCCAGAATAAAATCAATCTGATGACTTATATCCCTACTTGGTGGTAATTCATTGGGTAAATCATCCACCACAATGTCGCTAAACTCACTCAGCATCTCATGAACCTCCACAGGTAGATCTGCCACGTTGGTCTTCATCATCACCACTCTTGGCTTACATACCACAACATAGTTCAACTCTTCTTTCTCAACTTGCTGCAAATATTCCTTTCCTGACAACATCAGAACTTTAGGTGTTGATTGTCCTATTGTACTTCCTTCTTGTAAATGTTGAAGTACATGTTTTATCCCATTCTGCTCGAAACTATGACAATTACTCCTACCATCATGAGTTACTTTCTTATCAAATTTCCACGGTCTTCCTAACAACATATGGAAAATATCAATGGGCATCACATCACACATCATACTGTCCTTATATGGACCTATCTAGAAATCAACTATACACTTCTCACTTACTAGGATTTGGTGTCCTTTATGTAACCAAGATACTTTGTATGGAACAGGATGCTTGGTATTATTTAAAACCAACTTTTCCACCATCTCTATGGAAACAAGATTGTGAGTAATCCCACTGTTAATCACCATCTTACAACACTTCCCTTGGACTTTACACAGTCCTGAATAAATATTTCCTTTTAGCAGGCTCTGCATGCTCCTTCTCAGCTTTCAACAAGACTTTATTCATCATCAATGACTCTCTTGTCTCTGGAAAGACCTCCTTTACTATCTACTATTCTTGTTGCTGCTCATTTTGAGCTACATAGGCTCCTCTCTGTCCTACGTCTTCCTTCCCTGAAATTCAAATGACTTATCCCCCAACTGGTTTCATTTGTAACATCGAACGACAACCTCTCTGCCTCATCCTCTACCTCTACTTCCTTGGCAACGTCCTCTTTGTTAGATTTTTATCATTCAAGATAGCATTATGATCTTAGGATCTTTAACTGAGAGAATAACATGCACAACAATAAAACACAAGAGACCAGAGACACAAATAATTTTCTTGGGGGAAACCATAAAGGATAAAACCCCACAACTTCCTCAGAGATAGAATCAACACTAAAATAGAAAACCCTAAAACAGTAAGATGATCTCCACAACTTCTGTCTCTCTCTCTCTCACTGAGAGAGATTCTTCTCTCTCACTCATGCACCCCAATGAGTGAGTTTGTGTGATAAATAGATAGGCTCACTCTCTATTTATATTATTTCATTCACTTGAAGCACACTCTAGCATGTCGGCCTCACTTAACAATTACTTACTAGAGCCGACATCTCTAGGAGTGTCTAATAACCCTAGTGCCCCACAACTTGTGGGGGACTTTGCCCTCTGCTCAACAAGGAGGGTTAACCTTGACTTAGATGGTGGGGAATATTTCCCCGACTTACAATGACTCATCGACAATCGACAATCGACTACGGGGACTTTAACCCTTGACGAATAGGAGGGTTATCCACAATGACTTGACATGACTTTCACATTATAGAAACTCCTGATTGGAACATCAGGGCATGAAATGACTCAATTAGATTACAGACACATCCCAGAATAAACATCGGGGTACAATACATAAGAAATATGGATGAATACATTCCGAAGTTACAATTACATCAACACTCCCTCTTAACTAGGAAGGTATTCTCTTGAAACAATTTATCAGCACAAGTGTTCTTCTCTGTATCATCTGAATCATCATCAAGTTCTCATCATCTTCATCTAGATCTGGATCATCACTCGATCTAGATCATCATCACTAGATCTAGATCATCACTCTATCTAGATCATCGCTACTGGATCATCACTTGATCTGTATCGTCACTGCTAGATCATCATCAAGTCTAGATCATCACTTGATCTGGATCGTTTCTACTGGATCATCATCAAGTCTAGATCATCACTTGATCTGGATTGTCTCTACTGGATCATCATCAAGTCTAGATCGTCACTTGATCTGAATCATCTCTACTGGATCATCATCAAGTCTAGATCATCACTTGATCTGGATCGTCATCGAAGCTGAATCATCATCACATCTGGATCATCACTTGATCTGGATCATCACCAAGTCTGGATCATCATCACATCTGGATCGTCACTTGACCTAGATTGTCATCAAGTCTGGATCATCATCACATCTGGATCATCACTTGATCTGGATCATCATCAAGTATGGATCATCACATCTGGATCACTTGATTTGGATCATCATCAAGTATGGATCATCATCACATGCTATCTCATAATGGTGCTATTTCGATTCTTCTCATCATAGGAAGTTCTATAGAGTCAATCCTGTAGGCCTACCCTTCATGTAGGTCTTCATCAGGGCTTATATCTGACACTTAAGTCAGAATGGCCTACCCAGCTCTTACATCTGACCTCATCTTGTAAAAAAGGCATGCCCAACACTCACATTTGACCTCATCTTGTCAGAAAGGCCCAGCACTCACATCTGACCATGTGTAAACACATCGCGCCAGAATGGCTCAGCACTTATATCCGACCATGTGCAAGAACACCACATCGGAAAGGCTCTGCACTTACATCCAACCTTATCCTGTCAGAAAGGCACAACACTTACATTAGACCATGCTCGAAAGAACCGCATTGAAAGGGCTCAGTACTTACAATCAACCATGCTCAAAAGCACCGCATCGAAAGGGCTCTGCACTTATATCCAACCATGCTTGAAAGCACTGCATCAAAGGGCATGCACTCACATATGATCATGGAGGAAATAATCCTACCATCGCATCAAAATGGCCCCTAGTCCCAGACTGAGCTACCTAGTAACTGACTAGGCACCTCCATTCCCAGAATGGCAGTTTCCCTTACATCTAACCTACTCGTTAGAATGGCCAACACTCACATTTGACATGGGAGGAACCTAGTTCTTTAGCCATGATAGAATGGTTCAACCCTTACATCTGATCAAGTGGGAACACATCCCTCTCTCACATCAAAATGGATTCTCAGTCCTAAACTGAGTTTTGCTGGTAACTGACCAAGCACTTCCATTCCCAAAATGGCAATAGCACTCATATCTGACATGGAAGGAATCTAAATCCTTTGACCATGAAAGAATGGCTCATCCCTTACATCTGACCATGGAAGGAACTTAATAGTCTCCCATGTCAGAATGGCTCTACGCCTCATCATTTCCCCTTAAAAGGAACCTCAATCTCGAGAACACCAAGCTTCTCCTTGAAGAACTCAAACTTCACTTTGGGAATTTCTAGCATGGAATCACATCAGGGATGATTACATCTAAGGATGACCTACCAACTGCTAGGATAGATTACATCCGAGAGCAACTTGTCTCATCAGCTATGCTAGAAATCCTTCTTTCAAGAGATCTTGATCTGGATCACTGCTCCTCTCTGCATCATACAAAAAATGAAAGTCAGATCAACCAAATCAAATAGTACTTTTCAAAAGAAACATACTACCTCCCAAATAGCAAGTGGCAACATCTTTTGCCTCAACTGTACTCAGCACCATGCAGGACTCCATCCTGAAAAACTGAGAGATCACACTTGATCCCATACTCAACTGTACCCTTCAGGTACCTCACTGCATGATTTGCAACCATCAGGTGAACCTGTCTCAATGTGTTCACAGCAAATCAAATATCTGGTCTCATATTTGTCAGGTAAATCATCTGACAATACATCGTGGCATCAATCGTCTCTGATGAAGCAACACTCAGTAGCTTCAAGTTCGATGTCATAGGTGGGGCCATGGCTTTGCAATCCATCATCCCAAACCTCTTAAGGATCTCTACTGCATACTTCCCTTGTCCAAGGGAGATTCCATCTGCACTCTGCCACACGTCCATGCCTAGAAAATAGTGCATAGACACAAAACAGGAGCATCACTGATATTTCTCCTTCAACCTTGAAGCAAAGGTTGGAATCTACTTTACTCTCAGTAAAGCCTAGATTCATCAGTAATCTTATCCATCCTATCGTACCATGTCAAACCTCAAGATCTTCTATAGTCACTCCCTTTGAAGTGGAGCATCATACTCCCTCAGTCTCCTACACTCTATGAACTAAAACATTATGTATTGGAGTGACAAGTAGCTTCCTATGCTACTAATATTCTATGTAACCATCTAGTGTATATAATTTCATCTTCAACCTTGTAGAAAAGGTTAAGATCTTCATCAATCTCATCATATATGTGTTTCAACTCTTAATGGCTGCAAATGTCTCTTCATAGTCTATGCCTTCTCTTCGTGAGAAGACTCGTGCTATGAATCTTTCCTTGTATCCCACGATGTTTCCATCTATTGCATGATGGAACTACAAACTTTCCTTCATGTATCGATACTGCATCCTAGACATCATTCTTCTTGAACTAGACTTCTTCATATCTTGAAGGTTCTACATCAATGATGTCGCTGCATTTGTCATATTATTCTTCATCTTGAACTCTTGTCACTTGTTCTTTGGAACAAGTCTCATCCTTCTTTGCTTGTAGGCGATTATGTATGCGATCTTTCCTACAAGTCAAATGTAGTTGTATGGTTAGAAACATTTCATAAGGTATATTCATAATGAAAAATTATTATGCATAAATATATGATCATGCAACTACTTTAGCCAATACAACATCCATCCATATCTCACAGAAACTTTCTAGATTCCTTCCATCTCTACCAGGACAACATTGAGATTGTGCACTAATCCAATATGTCAGCAAAGAGGTTTCATTCTAGATAAGCAGCAATGGAGATTTGTATAGCACCATGAGCTACTTACCCATTACATGCGTATTAGTAGTATACTGTCATTAATGCAAACATTCTATCATGCATAATATATTGACTGAATATAAACAAATGCATAATCAAAACAATATCATGAAATGACAATTGAATACTTATCTTTATTTGTTTCATAGGTAGACTCCTTCTTGAGCCTTCAGCTCCATCATCCTCTTCATTCATCATTTCTTATGCAAATGTTGATTTTGATAAGAGTTTCTTCAAGATTTGAGTCCTTTGTATTCCTCATTGCTTGAGGGATCTTCTTTCAATGGTGAGAGCTTGATCTTCAGTTGCTCCCATCTTCTCTTCTCTTCTTATGAGTTGAGCTTCTTCTTCTTCCCAGAGTTTGCTGAAATTAATCACTTCCTTCTGGCACACATTCCTCAAATGAATGAATCCCATGATCCTGGGAGACCATTCAAGGTGGCTATCACTACTTCTACATTCTCCACTTCTTCATCTACTGCTTCAAGTTGTTCTACATCCTGGATCTTCACATTCTTCAATTGTTTTCTCAAAGCCATCTTTTGATTTATGTTCTTCCCTTTAAATATCTTGGTCAAGGAATCAAACATCTTTGGTGTCTTTATGGAAGACACTTGTGGTACAAGTTGATCCGTGATTGAATCAACATTGATCTTCTTGGCCTTGACCAAGTTCTTCTTGTGTAAGGCTTTGAGCCTCATCTCCCTCTAGAACTGGAACCTCTCTATATGTCTAGGTGTCCAATTCATTTTCTTCAGGGAGATCATATTCTTCCATGCTTGGAAGTTTTCAGCTTCACCAAGCTTATCATCAAGATGATGTGATAGATCACTCTGAAATGAGAACCTCAAATGAAAATAGCAAAATATTAGATCTTACCGATTTGAGGTGTCCATCCTGGTTCCGGAGCTGGATAATCTAGGGTTTGTCAGAGAAAACCTAATTTTCAAAAATTGGAATATTTTATATCTGATTGGATATAAAGATAGATCTCTTCAAATGGAGCTGTCCAATGTACTCCTCTTTTGAAAATAGTGGAGGGAAGCTCTTGGAATAGGAAGCCCCAGTTTTCCAATTTCTTCTGTAAAAATGTCTGTCCCTGTTTTTATTATATCTCTAAAATTACTACTCCTCTATGTCTGTTATTTCGCATTAAGTTAACCTCACATGAATCTGATCCAACACCATAGGTTTCATTAGGATTGGTTTCACCAATTGGGACCTATGATCATTTTCCCAAGGTGACCTGTTACATGACTGTTTAGAATAGTGAAGTTGTATAGACTTCCACTTGTCACTGGTTCATCTTCTGAGTCTAAAATTTCAACCACAGAAATTGTAGTTCATGCCATTTCTAGAAAATCTTCAGAAATGTCATTTGGATCTTTGTAGGCCAAGATATAACAATTCTCCCCAGGTGTCTTGTTTAGGGATGAATTCTGGAGGAGGCTTGAACCCTGAATAGGAGGGATCATATATCCCAGAATGTAGCAAATCAGAGGATGAATTTTGGAGACAGTGTAAACAAGGATTTCAGCTTAGGCCTCTACAATTTTCAGCTCTTGAAACATCTCCAATCCCAAGATATAGCAAATGTACCAAAACTTAGCAGTTTTAGTATTTAGGGTTTTTCTAGCTCTGGGTCAAACTAGGGTTTGACTTTCCTGGAGTTTCACCGAACCAAAAATCCTGATCCAGGTCTCTAAAATTTGGTTTTGATGAGAGAAATCCTATGCCAAGCTCACTCAAAAATTCTGCTTTTGTAGAAAGCCCTAATTTCCTCACCAAAAACTGAAAATGCTCGGAATCGAATTCCACTTCGACAGAAAGATGCGCCCTTCAATGGAGAGTCATCCTAGCATACTTTTGCTGATGGATTGTGGAGAGAGACCCAAAAAATAAGAAGCCCTAGCTTCTATAGCTGCACAATGTCTTCTTCTCAAGTTAGCTCTGATACCATGTTATATTTTTATCATTCAAACTAGCATTATGATCTTAGGATCTTTAACTGAGAGAATAACATGCACAGCAATAAAACACGAGACAAGAGACAAAAAGAATTATCCTCAGGGAAACCATAAAGGAAAAAACCCTGCAACTTCCTCAGAGATAGAAACATCACCAAAATAAAAAAATCCCAAAACAGTAAGATGATCTCCATAGCTTCTGTCTCTCTCTCTCACACTGAGAGAGATTCTCCTCTCTTACTCATGCCCCCCAATGAATGAGTGTGTGTGTGATAAATAGAGAGGTTCAATCTCTATTTATATTATTTCGTTCACTTGAAGTGCACTCCAGCATGTTGGCCTCACTTAACAATTGCTTACTAGAGCCAGAATCTCTAGGAGTGTCTAATAACCCTAGTGCCCAACAACTTGTGGGAACTTTTTCCTCTGCTCAACAAGGAGGGTTAACCTTGACTTAGATGATGGGGACTATTTCCCTGACTTAGAATGACTCACCTAGGGTCCACTTCTCTAGCATAGTCTAATGACCCTAGGGCCCCATAACTACGGGGACTTTAACCCTTGACCAATAGGAGGGTTACCCACAATGACTTGACATGACTTTCAAATTATAGAAACTTCCTGATCGGAACATCAGGGCATGACATGACTCAATTACATTATAAACACATCGTGGAATAAACATCGGGGTACAATACATAAGATATACACATGAATACATTCCAAAGTTACAAGTACATCAACACTCTTCTGCTAGAGTCACCTCCTCTACCATGCTTCTCTTGCTGGCTAGAGTTATTGGATTCTCCTATATTGGGCCCTAATATTCCTCTTCCAATCGCTTTCCCTCTTCCTCTAGATGAACCGCAACCTCTATTGAAGCTCTGCTTCTGCGTTATCTTTTCCTCTTCCCTCAGGGCACACTAATACGCCTCCTCCATCGTTCTGCTCGATATCATGTTGATCTCTTCTTGGATATCCATCATTATACCATTAATATATATATTAGCCTTCTCTGCTGATTCCTCTACATATCTATCCCTTAGGTTTACTTTGTAAAACTCATCAATGTACTCCCTTAGTGTTAACAATCCATGCCTAAGGTTTTGTACCTGTCTATATAGAATTAACTTGTAATATTTGGGAAAGAACTTAGCCCTCATATTTTCCACCATTCTATCCCGGCATTTTATCAATGGATTATTCTTCCTCCTTTGTGTTTGCACACTATCCCACCATAAGGATGCATGCCCTTTCAACCTTGTCATAGCCAATCTATCTCTCTTGTCGTCTTCTACCTCATCATACTCAAAGTACTTATTCATATCACTGATTCAGTTAATGAGATGCTCTACGATGAGACTTTCATCATAGGTAGGAAACTCTAGTCTCAGCCTTGAAATAAATCCCAGAATAGATCTAAAATATCTTAACTCTGGTGTTTCCTGCATAGGTGCATCTTCTTCTCTTTTCTCTTCATCCTCAGATTCACTTGCATCCCCCGATTTTGGGTCTATTCATCTATCTGTTTCCAAGGATTCAAGACATGCCCTTAACTCCCTCATTTCCTATAGAACTTATGTGTTCCCTCCTGGTCGACCTCTGTCTTGACCTATGCGGCTATTCCAATCCATGCAACCATCTTCTCACACTAATCCTCTACAATAACATTTCTCTTTCACACTATTACAACTTGCCTCACTGTTATCAACCCAAATGGCACTTCTTCGTCCAAGTGCTGACATTCCTTATGTTGGTACACAAAAGGACATCTTAGGATTGAAGTTTTCCAAAACACTATAGATGGGCATGAGATGAGATGCATTTTCTCTTGAATCATCTTGCCATATTATTTTTCTAAGTGTTGAATGGTGTACGAGACTATCCTCATTGCAACTCACATACGTATGTGACTATTCCCGTTGACAACTCGTGTACTGTACACAACTATCTCCATTGCAACTTGCGTACATAAGCATACGTGGGTTTCCTTTAAGTAACTCGTGTGTCATACGCGGGTTCCCTCTATTAATAGTCACATACATCTTGATTCGACATCAAAAAATATAAATCATGATTAATGGATATTAGTTGGGTCCTAATCATTAACTATACTAACTATTTCAACCTCCTCAACCTTGAAAACCACTCTATTTCCCAAAGTATAAATAGAGGCCTTGGGGAGGGCATTAATCAATCAAGTTTGGAGAGAAAATTTATGCTGGTGGTATATCCTCAGAAGTCTTGGAGCAGTAGAACTTAGAGTCCTTTGGTTGCAAATGAGTCCTTGTCTCAGAATCTGGGTTGTACTCTTATCTCATTCACTGATTGTTAATAAAGAGAATTCTTCTTCCAGCATTGTGTTGAGTCTCTTTCATGTATTATGGTGGATGAATATATTCGATTATGCACTAGATATATTGTTTATCTAAACTCTCATATCTACATGTATAATATTGTACTTGGAGAATTTTCTCTTTGCAGGTGAACGAGGTGCATCCCTGGAAGCTTTGGGGAGAAGCAGGGCAGAAGAAGATCAAGCTTGGATCAATCGTTAGTAATCGGGTGAGTCAAGCATTTCTTCCTCTTTCATTTTTGTACTCTATTAAAGATGATTGTCTGTAAGGTTAGTAGTAAGTTGGTAACCCTAGACCCTAGGTTACAAGGGTGTTTAATCTTGAACAACAAAAATGGTGACTCCACTGGGGAGCCCAGCCTGATGTGGGCTAGTTCTGTAGATCCTTTCCCAGTCTTTTCTTTGATTCATTGTGTGGTGTTTTGTCTTGGTTTGGACTTGTAGTGGTGTTTTGAAGACCTTCATAACTTTTATTTTTTTTGAAAAATTTTACTCTTGTACGTGGGTTGTTGTGCTACATAGTTGCATACATATGTTTGTGTACGCGGGTTGCTGTATTGGACGGTCACGTATAGTATGCGGGTTTCTCTTCTAGACAGTCACATACAAGCTTCAGCAACAAAATTTTTGGGTAGGGTTTCTTGTCCCTGTCCTTCTTTGGATTTTTTCTTGCTTTGTGGTCTTTAGTACTGGCATTTCACTATAGGTTTGATAGCCCTATTAACCATACTTCGTGCTTTTCAGTAAGCCGTTGAGTTTTTGTTGGTTGGATTGTCTTTCTTTTAGAAATTTGAAGTGGATTTTCCTGTTGGGTATAGGTCCAAGTGTCGTGTGTTTGAATCAATGATTAGGGTTCTAGATACCATATATCCGATGATATTTCCAAGTAGTGTTGGTTTGTCACTTGCCTTTGATTGATTTTAGTGATTTTCATTCATTGTGTCTTCCCAAGCTAGGTGTCTTCCAAGTCTTCCTTAGGTGGTTGATCTTTGGTTTTTATAAGTCTGCTATACTTCATTTTTCTTACTTTATATAGTTAGATTATTCAAGCATACTCAAGAATTTTTGCATTTCAGTGCATAGTAATCTTTGAGGATTTTGAAAAGTGAAAAGAAAAGCATTGGAAACATTTTTATTTGAATTGGATATGGTAGTTTTAATTTTAGTTTTTAAATAAAATCTCAAAAATTACAAAAATAAGTCTTAGTTTTCTCTTTCGTAGTTGCATTTTGATTAGTTCATATTTACAACAAAAAAAAAGAATCTTGTTTTAAGTAGTGATAATTTTCTTTGGAATTGATTTATACACCTGTTTTTTACTTTTTTATTGAGTCAATAATATCATAGTCAATCACTCCACTTGCCCTCTGATTAAGAACAACCCTTAAAATGAATGCTATAATTCAAAATTTATTAGTAATTTTTTTTTATAGGGTCATACATATACTAGCTTAGGCTAGACTTGTGGGATAGGAAGTGTAAACTCCCCATAAGTACTTAAATTTAGATGTATTGGGCCAATCAATAGGTAAATCCTTCTCTTTATTGATAGTATCTGGGAAGCTCCTCTCAAACGGGAGCTAAGCACGAGGCCGCATGGAGGCATTGGACTGAGGAGATAACCCTCTGATTCCTTGTCAAAAAGTAGACCAAGGTTTTTACACATCTGGGGATTCTGTCCTAGACAGAGTTTTGGGCTTTGCTACCTTGCCCATGCGTATGAATTAGACTTGTGGCTGTCCCCCCAGACTGTTGATATAGTTAAGGTAGCCTCTAGTCTCTTGGACATTTAGGGTTTATACACAGGTAAATCGAAAGGATATTTATGGTTCACCTTGGACGGGCTTGGAAAGTAACCCTTGTTAAAAGTGTAGGAGGGTGGTGGGTGATTCCTCTGCTTGTGCCTAAGAACCTCTTCAAGGGTGCCAAGAAACTGTCTCTCAGCTTTCTTCGGGAAAGAATATCTTACAAACTTGTGATTGTTGAGACTTTACGAAATTTTTTGTAGTGATTACTCTGTGGTTTGTCTCTGTTTTACTTGACCTTAGGGTGTGAAGAGTCAAATTTACAATTGTGGAGGACCAATATATCAGAAGGTCACAAAGGTTGCAAAACCTTCCTCTGCTTATCACATTGGAACCTCCACCTCCCCCTCAAAGGCGGAGATTGGACACAGATGGTTCTTTTGAACTGATAGGAGTTAGTGAAGTTCTTGTTCTAGGTGAACCAGAACTTAGGGCAAACCATTTTAATTTAAACACAATTGAGATAGAATACTTGTAGGATGATAAGTTTGCAAGTAATTTTAATTCACCTCTAAGTGACTTAAATGATTCTTTGATCATTCAGGTCCATCCTTTTGACCCACCCGTGATTGGTGTCCCTGTGGGCAGAATAATGTCTACTGCAAGAGAAATTTCTTTTACTTCCACCTCAGCCACTCTAGCTAAACAGGTGCTACCTCCCCCGGTAGGTGCCCCTAGAACAAGTATACCTACTACTTCGTTAACTCTAGCTAGTCGAGTGGTTCAACCACTGGCTCCCACAATTTTAGCAGGTGCTTCTGGTGGTATGGTCACTGTGATTACTAGTGTACCTACAGTTGCTACTTCCTTTGCACACACTGCCTAGAGTGGTCCTATAGGATCCTTGGCTTTTGTCCAAGGATTTCCTTGGAATGAGGGGCACATTCCCCCATCCACTCTATATGTAGGCCCAACACCCTCATATGTAGGGGTGCAGTTTGGAAACACTAACCCTTATGGTCAAGGTTTTTAAACTCTGGTTTTAGCTCTGTTCACAAGCTCTCCCTTTTCACTTTTTAGCGGAGGGATACTTGCTCCTGTATTTCAAACCGCAGCTTCGACTGGGGAAGCCAGAACCTCTTATACTGCACCTCATAGAAACAATATGTTGGCTTATGGATGGAATCCTTTCCAAAGAAACCCATCCACTTCACAATTGGTAGCAAGGGGCAACCCCACCTTCACATATGCAAATACGGGGGCAAGTCCCTCTAATCCCCAAACTGGTACTTTTAGTGCTCTGGTTAGACCCAAGATTCCGCTCCTGGCAACATTAAACTTGCCATATTTGTCGAAACTGATGAATGACCCGGTGAGACATGACCCCTCCTGGCCACCCGTACCTACCAAGTTGCCTTCGGATATCCCAAAATTCGAAGGAAAAGTTGGTGATGATCCTAGACCTCATGCCACCACTTTTCATTTATGGTGCTCTTCCAACTCACTGAATGAGGATTCAATTCGGTTGAGGCTGTTCCAAAGAAATTTGACCAGTACTGCAACAAAATGGTACATTGAATTTCCTTTTGTTGAGTTTAGTAGTTTTTGGGACTTGGGCTAATGCATTCCTTAGTCACTTCCAGCTTCCTGTTCGTTATGATTTTGGGAAAGACTTGTTATCTACCTTCCAGTAGAACAAGTCCACTCATATTTCAGATCAAATCCAAGAGTGGAGAAGAGAGAAGAGCCTTATTAAAGCCACTATACCTCCCGAGTTCTTATTATAATGGTTCCTTAAATCCCTATTGCCTTATATATCTAAGGATGTATCCACTTCAAGAGTGAAGAATGAGAAAGAAGATATCCTTAGGGCCTAGCAACTAGATTTGATATATTCTCAGTCTGGGATCTTATATGAGATTATCCCTGAGGCACCGAGGCCAACTCACAATGCAGAGAAACCTAAGCCTGGACCCCATGCCAATGGTGTGGTTGGTTTTGTGAATTCTCCCATTGTAGAATATTTGGCCAAACAGCTCCATCAGCTGTCCATCAAACATTCTACGGCGAAGGTAGGAAAGGCTGCCCCCTCACCCCAAAATGTAAAGGTTTTTGCACAAAACTTTCAGAAGGGAAATCAGCATCCCGGTGGGAAAAATAAGAGAGGAAAAAAGGGTGAGGGAAACCAAAACAAGCAAAAATCCACAAACAATGTTTATGGGGGCAAGAAAGAAAAGAATAAGGTGAAATTCCCATGTAATTTGTGCCATGAAGATCACCTGACCCATCTATGTCCCCTTATGGAACAAGCTCATAAGCTATTAAAATCCCAACAATCAGTTGTCCTTAAGGATCCTTTTCCCCAAGGACAGAATTCTGCTTCAACTTCACATGCAACAGGGGGCATCCCAAATGCTCCTGACCCCAATTATATCAACATGGTTCGATCTAAGACTTTACTACAGAGCAGGAACAACAACTATGAAAAAGAGACCTCGGAGAAGGGTAAGTTGATAGGTGAAACTTCTAACCCTCTCACGATTGAGAAACCTACCGAAATTATGCCCAAGATACTGAAAGCTGTCTTTAAGAAAACCTTGCATAATCCTAATGATAGGGCTGCAGCAAACTACTCTGTAGTTGAAGACTTAGCCCAAAATCCTTGTGCAATGTAGGCTTTAGAGGTGTTATAGAGTTGTCCCACCCAGTGGGATACACTCTTGATAGCCTTAGGTAGTATGGAATCATCCAGTCTCATGGTGAAATTTAATCTGTTTGATATCAAAATTCGCCTGCCATACCATGTAGCCTTATCGATATATGTCATCCATGGTGGAAATACCATTGGAAGGGCAGTTGCCGATGAGGGTGCTTCTACATGTCTTATGTCTTTGTATTTTTGGAAAGCTCTTGGATCGCCAAAGCTGGTTCCATCAAACACCCTACTTACTGCTTTTGACGGAAGTTCATTCCGTCCGCAAGGTATCCTACTAGATTTTGAAATTAAGTTGGCAAGGAAAGCAGTGTCTATTGAGGTAGAGCTGATTGATGCACCTTTGGATTATAACTTGCTCTTGGGGAGAAGTTGGACTTATGCCATGTCTACTATTACATCGTCCATTTTTCGGGTGGTAGTGTTTCCACATGAAGAGAAGTTGGTTACTGTTGACCAACTCAATTTTACTCAAAAAGGACACATGGAAACTAACAAGTCCACCATACCATTTGTTGATCAGGTTAGACCTTCTTCAGAGAGCTTAGGGGCTAGAATGTATGCATCATTGATGGGCACATTTGATCTTCCAGCTCCGATTAATTATATAGGTTCTACTAGTGTGGGGAAGTCCATAGCTACAGTTATTGATAGGAATGATCCTTGGGTTCTCCCTTCCCACCATGAACCTGAAGTGCCTTATCGACAGCAGAAGTGGCTTATCAAGCTATCGTCCATACCACTGTTGATCCCATTCCAGTCCCTCTCATAGTCTCAGAGGAACTAGAAGAATCCTATTTTTCTGCTTGGGCAGAGAACTCTTCGCATTCTAGAGATTTATTAGATATGGTTTTACCTTTAGATGAAGCCATTCTGGAAGCTATGTGTGGATGCGATAAGATCTGCAAAGATCTTCACCATCGATCCTATTTTCCTCCAGAGTTAAGCAGAATAGAAAACCTAAAGTTCCATACGAGACTGGCAGCTGATGTTGATATGCCTATTAATCCCTTACAAAGGGAAGGAATGTTTGCTGAGGGGAACATGGAAAATATTTCTACTACTATCCCTATCAACATCTCTGTAAATCCAAACATTGTGGAAAATGTACACATCGACGTAAACTGCTCTCTGCAGGATATTGGGATCTATACGGCCTTATTTCTACGACGTTTTTTCCTGTTCATATGAGGAGATGCTAGGCATTGATCCATGAATAGTCAAGCATGAAATCCGAACATACCCTAACGCTAAACCCGTTTGGCAAAAGTTGAGACCTATCAACCCGCGTAAAGCGGCGGCAGTAAAGGCTGAAGTGGAGAAACTGCTGAAAGCCGATTTTATTTATCCCATAGATTTGACAGAATGGGTATCCAACCCTATTCCTGTTGATAAAAATCAAGGGACTATACATGTTTGTATTGAATTTCAAGATCTAATCAAAGGATTTCCTAAGGACAACTATCCCACACCATTTATAGATCAAATTATTGATGCTTGCATGGGAAGTGAAGTATTTTCATTTATGGATGGTTTCTCTGGATAATCAAATCCAAATTAAACCAAAAGACCAACATAAAACAACTTTTATTTGTCCTTGGGGTACCTTCGCATACAAGAAAATTCCATTTTGGATTGAAAAATGTTGGGGCAACCTTTCCTTGGGAAATGAATTTTTCCTTTCACGATATTAAAGCCATTGTCGAACCCTACCTTGATGATCTACCAACACATTCTCGTAAGAGGATCGATCACCCAGATCACTTGCATTTGGTTTTTGAATTATGCAGATACTATAAAATTTGCTTCAATCCCAACAAGTGCATTTTCTATGTCGAATCAGGGAGATTGATCGGATTCATTGTTTCTAACAAAGGCAATCATGTGGATCCTTTGAAAGTTGAGGCCATTGTAAATATGCCTCCTCCCTGCTCTATCAGGCAGCTTCAGAGCCTGCAGGGGAAGTCCAATTTCCTTTGATGTTTTATTGTAAATTATGCCAATATTACTAAAGGTTTCATGTGCCTGTTAAAACAGGACACCCCATTTGTGTGGGATGAAATTGCACAACTCGCATTCGAGGCATTAAAAAAATATTTGTTGTCAGCACCATTATTGCGTCTGCCAGATTACTCTAGGGATTTTATATTGTATCTGGCTGCATCTGAGTCGACCATAGGGGTAGTCCTAGTCTAGGAGGATGATAAGCTCCGAAAGCATGTCGTCTACTATCTCAATCATGCTTTAGCCGGACCTAAACTTAGGTATTCCCACGTCGGGAAGTTTGTCTTAGCAGTTGTATATGCTGTTCAGAGGTTACATCACTACATCTTGCTAAGGACCACGATGGTAGTGGAAGATGTTAATCCTTTTCAATATGTTTTGTCTTGACAGATAGTTGGAGGCATATTCAACAAATGGATAGTCATTATCCAAGAGTTTGACTTGGATTTTCAATCCGCCAAATCCAAAAAAACCTTACTTTTTGCTGAGCTCATTGCAGAATTTCCAGTAGAGGAATATGTAGCCATTGAAGAAGACTCATTTCTAGATGAGCATATCTTTCTGATTTCCACCTCTGATCCCTGGTACCGAGATAAGGCTTATCTATCTCCAGACTTTGAAGTACCCCCTGCCTTCTCAGGGGAAGAATGACATAAACTTCCTGTACATGCCAAGAACTACCTCATTATTGGAGATACTTTATATCGTAGAGGGGTAGATTCTATTTTGCATCGATGTATTACCCACGAGGAAGTGAAGACTATCCTAAATGATGCCCATAGTGGAGCATGTGGGGGTCATTTATCTAGGTTAGCAACGGCCCAGAAGATATTATGTGCCCGTTATTTCTGGCCCACGATCTTTAAAGATTGTGTGGAAGCCGTGAAGCGCTGTCATCCTTGTCAGCTTTACACTAGAAAGATGTAGTCGCATAGTGATCCATTATTTCCCATCATCTCAATGGGCCCCTTCATGAAGTGGGGGATAGATTACAGGATGTGCAACCCAGTCTTTGCTGGGGGGTAAAAATATATCATTGTCTCTATAGATTATTTTACGAAATGGGAAGAGGCAATGCCCACCTTTAAAGCTGACGGGGAAACTCTAGCATTTTTCATTTTCAACCAAATTATCACACAATTCGGTATCCCTAAAGTGATTGTCACTGACCATGGCAGTCATTTCCAAAATAGCATGATGACTGAATTGACCATTATGCTAGGCTTTAGACAAGAACATTCATATTCGTTCTATCCTCAAGCAAATGGTCAAGTCGAGGCTGTTAATAAAACTTTGAAACCTATTCTCAAACATACTATTAACGCAACCCATTCCAACTGGCGCATCATGCTGTATCCTACACTTTGGGCATATCGGACCAATGTGAAAACTGCTACAGGGTTTTCTCCTTTCCAACTCGTTCATGGAGTGGAAGTAGTTACCCAGGTTGAATGTGAAATCCCCTCCTTAAGAATTGTTATTCATGTGTTACCTGATACAATTGAGCTGGAAGAATGTCTATTATATTTAGAACATCTAGATGAGTAGCGTAGAGATGTGTTCAGAGCAAACAAAGCTCATAAAAATAGGGTAAAAATCCAATACGATAAATCACTCAAGCCTCGGATTTTCTCTAAAGGGGAGTTTGTTTTGCTCTGGGATCAAGACAAAGAACCCCTGGAGGCAGGAAAGTTCAGTTCTATGTGGCTGGGAAATTATGTCGTGTGAAAGGTGTTAAATAAGGGCACATATAAATTGATTGATTTCGAAGGGAATAAGCTGCCTGAGCCTAGAAATGGGCTCTACCTGAAAAAGTACTATGCTTAGGCTTAGCACTTTTCCTGTATTTTATTGTATGTATTTTTATGTACAATAGTTCATCGGTTTATGTTTTTTATACCATCTACTGGTTGTTACATATGTCTTCCGAGTGGTTTTTAGGTTTCACTGATGGTGCCATTCGCCACACTTGTAATTTGGCTTCAGCTGCATGGGTTATGTATTCACCCTCAGGACAGTTAGTTGCCTCAGGAGGCGCATGCTTAGGTCCTGCTACCAATAATGTCACTGAATACAGGGCTGTCATTGAGCTTTTATGGGATTCTTTGTCACATGGTATCACCCAGTTGGAAGTCCGACTGGACTCTCAGCTAGTGGTTTCCCAACTTAATCAGACTTATCAGGTGCGGAACCCTATTCTATTTAGTCAGTTTATGCAAGTTAGGTTATTGGAAAGAAATTTTGAGTTCATTATATTCAATCATATTCCAAGAAATCAAAATTCATTAACTAATGCATATGTTAATTATATCTTGGATTTCCATTTAACACATTTTGCATAAAAAAATATATACAGCAGACACAAAAACATTTGTAAATAAATAGGAAAATATATATATATATATATATATATATGTATGTATATATATATATGTGTGTGTGTGTGAATATCTGTCCATATAGATAGGTCGAGTTTCTGATCCTCAGATCCAGTCATAACTGTATAATATACAAAAATATACAAAACATGGATCAATGTCAATAAAATGCTCCTAAGTCTAAGCTTGACTACCCTAGTCACTTGGACCACCCTGGTCCCCCCGATCACCCTGCGCTCGAGCTTCTTCAACCTCCTTGGCTTTAGCAGCCTCAACAACATCTATATACACAAGTACTGCTCTGGCTACCTGCCTCATAAGGTGTATCCAGACAGGTGGTACACCAACCACTAGCTCTTGCATGACGGCAGGGATGTGATCAATCCATAAAGTAGGTACTTTCTTGGTAAGCCTCACCAGCTTCCCCTCAATAACCCTAATCAAAACCTAGTCCTCTCCCAAAACAGGACACACATATATGCGTGGATGCCTAGCAGGGAGAACTGGTCCAATATCTGCATTTGGACATTTTAAAAAGGATTATAACTCTTATACATATGTATATATCTTTATAATTAAAATTCATAAAAAATTTAAAAATTTTGAAAATAAAAAAATACTTGACTCTCGCCATCCTCCTCTAGGAGGGAGGACAAGGTCATTATCACCTCGGAAATATAACCCAACATATGGAAATTGCTTCAAGGCTAGCATATGTCGCTCCCACCAAAAGTAGAAGTCATCATCATAGACACTCTGGAACAATCCACCACCTCCCTGGTGGAGGAAGATCTCTCCCCACCTACTCAGCCTAGGCTGACGGGGAGAAAGAACTAGAAATGGTACTGCAGGACTCAAACCCAACACTCTCTCAAAGAAAAAGGCTACTAACATGCTGAAATAACCAAAATTCTTCCACCTGCCTCTTTTGCAGTTAGAGAGCTATTTCCTCATTATCGGGATCACTCTTGAACACCAGTCATATAGGGATCCTTGCATACAGTTTACTGCTAGTCTCATTTGGTTCCGAGTTGCAAGGTGAAGTGATGATAACCCTGCAACCCTCACTATAGTGCTCACCAATACTTGTAAGGGAAAGTTGCGAATGTGAAAAATAGGGATGGAGATACCCCTCTTTTGAGTGCCTGGCTCGCAGTATATGTCTATATAGTTCTATACACTTAAAAGGTCACTGCCTCTGCCAGTACCTTCCAAGTTCACTGAAGCTCCCCATCATGATAAACCAGAAATGAAATATACATATTCCGATGTAACCTCTAGAAACTCACCTTGAAGGTCAAACATGCCAAGATCATGATCCCAATAGTTTATCAAAAACTCTAAGAGGTGGACATTTTACCGCATAGGTGAGGCATAGAAAAATTTCAATAACCCACTTTGCTGTAAAACATTCACTGTGGGGGAATATTATAGAGATTCTTGGTCCATGTCTTCATGTTCCCTCTCCCTCCACTCAAGAACCATATTTCAATCTAATAACCAAGCAATTTCAAACCATTAGATTCATATAAAAAATTGAATTTTTGACCCTATACATTCTTTTTCTACCTCGCACAGTGTATGTGACTGTCCTTTGGGAAACTCGTGTACTGTACGTGACTTTCCATTGGGAAACCCACGTACAGAATGTGTGTATGTGACTATTAACATACCATACCCATGTACACAACATTCATGCTTTGAGGGCGCTTGAAAACATGAATTTGGGCTCAAATTTGAAAATTGTTTGGATCAAATGAAAGAGCATGGAGTGTAGTTTTACCTGACACTTGTGGTTTTGAGAATGGTCCACCGAATCGTCCACACTGAGCAATCAAAGGTAGAGGTAAAACTTGTCTTTTTGTGGTTAAAAATCAAATGGTGAGTTTTTTATTCATATTTTGAACTATTTATAGAAAAAATATTTTCAAAGTGGGTTTTTCCCCTATAGTTCATATTTTTTAAAACTAATGCCATCTCTTTTCTTCCATGTGATAGGTTTGTGGTCATATAGGACGGTTTTTGGTCATTCCACATGCATTCTACATTTATACCTAATCCATCTTAATCCTATCATTAACACTTCGACCACGGACTATGGTATCTTTAACCACTAGTTCCTTGTGTATACCATTGTTATTCTATGGATAGGACTTTCCTCCCATGAGTATCCTCATTTAGAACCTACTTTTTGTCTTTCGATACTCATGATGCAACTGTCATAGGTTCAGGGGAGTCTTTTTAGCTATTTTTCATGCCAAATTGAGCCTCATTTTGGTCTCTTTTTACAAGCTATCCCTTTATATGACTCCCCGCCCTTATGGAGTTTCTTTAGGCCCAAGTTCTAACTCCTCAAAATAGACTTAACTACCAAGTAAACTTGTCTATTAATCAATCTCGTTAAGAATATGTGAATGGGCATCCACATTGGTGGTAGGTTATCTCTTTCTCGGACCATGTGGAATAATACAAGAAAGGATCACTCTCTTTTCTATGGAATTGAGAAGAGTATTCTCAGGTATAGGTTTATCACTTTTCCGAACCTGAGGGACTAAATTTATGGAAAAGGAACACCCAGTATGAGCTTAGTTTTCTCTTTTGAGTGCTCTGGACCTAAACATGAAAAAGATTCCGAGTGTACTTTATGTCTTTGTCATGCTCATTAAACACCAAGAACAAAGCATCGAGTTTATTGTTGTAAGCCCCATTTCTCGTACTCAAATGGATATTTCCAAGTGATCTTGCTTTCCTTCACACTCGTAAAAATCAAACTATATGCTAATCTCAAACGAGCATTCGGTAGGTGGTAATTTAACCTTTTTCGGACCTCCTTGACTAAGTACGAAAAAGGTTCACCTTTTCTTCTATGAAAGTTAAGAGAGTTCTTCTGTGGTATGTTTTATACTTTTTCGGCCTTAGGAGACTAAATTGGATGAAATAGGACACCCTTGGAGTCTTCTTCGGAGTTTTTAGACTCTCTAAACATGAAAACACCAAGTGAGCATGTACTAGTTCGAGCTCATAAAGTCCACGAATCAGTGACATTATCAAGCATTATTCCCTCTTCTCTTCAAGCTTGTCAAAAAAGGAGAGAGACTTGAGTTGACTTTCTTGGACTCGTTAAAATTTAATAGGGAAGATAAGGAAGAATTTTTCTTTTGGTTCTCAGTCAGTGGTAGCATGTCTTCCTTAAACATAGCACTCTCTGCCTTTTCTGATACTCATGTCTTAGTGTTCACTTTTAGTTCAGCTATTACTTTGATTTTCTTACTCCTCCTCTTGTCAGTTCTACCTGGGGAATCTGATCATGTCTCCTACATGGAAGATAAGTCTAGTTGTACTATCTGTAAAGTTAAAATATGCCTTGGGTTGTCTTTTTGTCGTGTTCACTATTCAAGAATTTAACCCTGTATCTGATCTATATCTTGATTCCATCGTTGTCTAATCTATTATTACTTGTGTCTCCCTTTCTTTACTCAGTTCCTAGTCACTCTTGTGATCCGTTGGAGGATCTATTTCCTTCCTCATCCTTGTATGGTTCTGCATCAGCACTTCTTGATGATGAAGACCTAGAGTTTTGACGATTGTACCTTAGGATTCACTTTTAGTTTTGTGAATTCCTTTGCTTCAGTTGTCGATTATCACCTATTGGTTGACAATCTGTTGAATCCTATCCATGTTTGACTTCAATAACATCTATTCACATGGCCTGGATTGTATTGGTTCTTTGGTATTTTTGACGAAGACCTTAGTTTCATATCTATGGACTAAGTTGTGTAAGATTATGTTGTGGTCATTTACACAGCTTCTTGATCTTTAAAGACTCAACATTATTGTATATTGTGGCTTCGATCCACCTTTGTAATATACATGGTCTTGTACCTGTACTATATGGTGTACTCAAATATTGTAAGGGAGCTAGTGTTCCAGTATATTGAACATAGCATCCTCAAATATGACTTTGTATATGACATTATTATGTATTTGTTTCAGGTACTACCTCTGCTCCATTGGAATTCTGAGTTCTCCAAGATAATGATTATAATGTATTTCAGCCATCATTTCCCTTTGACCTCACACATTAGGGGGCATCTGTTATCAACTCAAATGGAACTTCTCCATCTGAGTGTCGGCATTCCTTATGTTGGTACACAAAAGGACATCTTAGCATTGAAGTCTGCCAAAACACTATAGATGGGCATGACATGAGATGCATTTTCCCTTGAATCACCTTACCATATTATTTTTCTAAGTGTTGAATGGAATACACGACTATCCTCATTTCAAATCATGTGCATACGCGACTATTCCCATTGACAACTTGCGTACGATACACGACTATCTCCATTGCAACCCACGTACATCAGCATACGCGGGTTTCCTTTAAGCAACCCGCATGTCATACACGGGTTGCCTATATTAATAATCGCATACATCTTGATTCGACATTAAAAAATATAAATCATGATTAATGGAGATTAGGTGGGTCCTAATCATTAACTATCCTAACTGTTTCAAACTCCTCGGCCTTCGAAACCACTCTATTTCCCAAATTATAAATAGAGGCCTTGGGGAGGGCATTAATCAACCAAGTTTGGAGAGAAAAGTTATGCTGGTGGTATATCCTCAAAAGTCTTGGAGCAGCAGAACTCAGATTCCTTTGGTTGCAGAGGAGTCCTTGTCTCAGAAGTTGGGTTGTACTCTTATCTCATTCACTGATTGTTAATAGNTATTATGGTTGATGAATATATTCGATTATGCACTAGATATATTGTTTGTCTAACCTCTCATATATACATGTATAAGATTGTACTTGGAGAATTTGCTCTTTGTAGGTGAAGGAGGTGCATTCCTGGAAGCTTTGGAGAGAAGCAGAGCGGAAGAATATCAATCTTGGATCAACTGTCAGTGATCGGGTGAGTCAAGCATTTCTTACTATTTCCTTTCGATAGTCTATTAAATATGATTTCCTGCAAGGTTAGTAGTAAGTTGGTAACCCCAGACCCTAGGTTACAAGGGTGTTTAATCCTGAACAACACTCACCAATCCTCTTCTTGAGCCTTGGTATTTTGGCAACTATGGTCCTCTATCTATAACCTCTTGAGCACTCTTCTTGGCTCTTTCCATGCTTCTACGGCTACACTTCTTTCTCACACAAGCTCCTTCTTGCTCCTTAAGAAATTCTACCCATAATCCCAATCATGGAATTCCTTAACAAGAAATCTCTTCCCGCTTTGATACCAGAACTGGTGCAGTTGGGTCGATCAAAGCAACCCCAACCAACACTTCCAATATCTAGTGGCTCCCAAAATAGGCAAGACTACCTAATTTAGCCTAATGGCCAAATTCTGTGCTAAAATTGCCTTCCTGTGATTTTTCCTCTGTAATCGCCTTTCCGCAACTCTGTTTCCGTAAAAGAGTTTTCGCAATCGGGTTGCGGTATGTGGGATGCAGGATGCCAACTTACCAAAGTTGCATCCCCGCAAGTTTCTTTCTGCAATGGCCTTCCTACAAGCGGGTCATGGGATGCAGGATGTCAAATCTTGAAAGTTGCTTCCCCACAATTTTCCCGGACGTCAGAGCTTTGCGGCCTCCACTCTAAACGTCGATCTTCTTTTGATGTGGACCTCTCAGATCTCTGCAAATATGTTAACTTGCTCGCAATTTTTGCTATGGTCTTCTTTTGGACTATCAGATATTTATCTGTGGACTCAATATTGACTATTCATTCTTTGCAAAACTTGTTAATGGCAGAAAATCTGTGGGTTGTGTTGATTGATCATGGAATTGATCAATCCAACTTGCAATCATCCCAATTCTTTATCCTAGCACTCTTATGCATGCATCTGCACTCTACTTCAATTATTCAAGTAATAAATTGGTGCATAAATACAATAACTTCTCAGAAATACCCAAATGTTCAGGAAAAAGCCGAAGTCGCCTCTGTAAGATACACCATTCAACAGAGTTAATGCATAAAGGCTAACAACCAAAAAAACACATGGTTAATCCTCCTATTAATCACTCAAAGTAAAATGCACACAACTTGGATCTCTCTTCTTCCAACGCTTCAAAATATTTACAAGTAGGAACCAGAAATTGGTCTGTCCTCTTCTCTGCAAACTCAGAATTATAATGCTGAGGAGAAGAACCCCCTCTACATCTCTAAACTATCTATTTATGCTAAACTGCTACTCATATCCTAAGTGGTCCTACAACTGAAACAAAAACTATGACACATGATGAAAACATCCTTGTCTCAAAGAAACTATCGTCGGCTTGATCTCCACACAGGGAGTCACGATCTGCAATGATTCCCTACACCGCAAACAAACTATGACTCAACACAAAATGGTTACAAAAGATGCCACAACATGTGACCAACTCATCACATTGCTGGCATGCTACGATGCTCCTGCATCAACATCCCTCATAGGTAAAATCGAGTTGTATTGGATACAACTCAACAAACTCAAAAACTTAGACTTACTAAATATGATAGACCCCCATAGGTGGCTAAAGCACTTTCAAAATCAGTCAATTACCTCACGAATTAGAAAAATCATGAGTGATTTGTCATGTATGATGTAAAAACATGCTATCTTGGAATATGGAGAGAAATCATGGAGGATGGGTTGGCAATAAAAGATAGCAGTTTCCTAGTTGACTAGCTTTACCTTATCCACAGAAAAGCTGGAATAAACCAGTAAAAAGAAAAATATGCAGGAAAGCGCAGTTACTAATTTTGGAATTCAATCAAGTGGACACGATCAACCCATATTCAAGATTAAATTACTCCCAGGGTATATATGGAAAGTGTTGACTATGTGGTGCCGATGGATGCCAACTATTTAGGATAGTGGGTAGGAAATTAATCAAAATTGATTAAATATTTTATCCTAAGTTATGAAGTGGGTTTATTATATTCCCACAGAAAATGTTGGGTGTTTAGTACATATCATATCATGTGTGTCCCAATGACTGTATTATATATATAGGTGTATATGCAGACAAAGAGATATGTCCAAAATGTGGGCATGAAAGGTACACATAATCAAATATAAATTCTAAAGAAAATGTTCCTCCTCATAAGATATTGAGGAACATTCCTATAATACCAAGGATTCAAATCCTCTTTAATTTCAAATACTTAGATATGTTGTACGAATGACATGCATCAGATAGAAGTGAGGAAGGAGTATGGCGAATCTCAACATATTCAATAGCCATTAAGCATATAGAGTATACATGGCCTAATTGAAGTATGCAAACTCATATTGATTATAGCCATTGATGGCATCAACCTAGATTCCCATCCAGACAACACCTATACTATTTGTCCTATAGTAGTGATCAATAAAAATAACCCCCCAATGCTTGTCTATAATGAATGGACATCTTATGTTGGCTCTTATAGTTCCTGGTAGAAGACAAGTGAAGAATATGGATGTGTACCTACAACCATTGATCGAAGATTTTAAGTAATTATGGGAAGTTCTATAGTTGTATGATGTAATTAGACCCATCCCATTAGAGAGGATTTTTACATTGTATGGAATATGTGTATACACCACACACGATTATCCGGGGATGGGAGTTTGATCAGGTAAATATGTTGTTTGATTTGTTTATATTTAAAACAATATCTTTTTGGCATATTTAATTCATTGCAACTATCTTGATCTTCAACACTGACTGTGTGCTCTATATACCATAACATCACATGTGTTATAAAAAAAGGTTATCGTGGATGTAAATCTTGTGGGCATTCTATGAAGGCTAGGTGGTCCAAATACTTACAAAATCTAGTGTATGACTTCTCTAGGGTATTTTGATATCCTATTTCACTATAAAGGCCATAATAAGAGGATCGTTAGCAAGTATACATAATCAACACAATATCCCCTAACTTTAACATCTTCAATGCAATGCAAAATTATTGAAATTTTTCCCCTCAGGTTTGCTAGTCTATGCACAAAACAAAGTTATATCAATGGACAGAGTTAAAATACCTAACTCTAACTATTTTATTACCTTCTCTTTAGATTTGGTTGTCCTGCCAATTTCGCTACTCAATTCTTCTAACACCTTGAGCGCCTTCCTTTTAGTTCTCAACGTGTATGTGCTAAAATCCTCAGAGCTCTCCTTCTACTCATATGATCTATCTCTTAGATCTCATCTCCCTTCATACTTTGCAAAAATACACTATATATAATAGTTCTTGGTATTTGCACATGACCTTTCCTGTCGACCAGGTTCTTATTGTAATCAACAAAAATGACTTTATATACAACTACCTCTGGCTGCGATGTTCAATAACCTTTCGCCACGTCATAAAATGACAAAACCAGACCTGATTTTGGCTTCTATATTTTACTATGATATTGTAT
Source organism: Pseudotsuga menziesii (assembly GCA_001517045.1). Lineage (NCBI taxonomy): Eukaryota > Viridiplantae > Streptophyta > Pinopsida > Pinales > Pinaceae > Pseudotsuga > Pseudotsuga menziesii. Next base: position 410,924 of record LPNX010038876.1, on the reverse strand, counting down.
CTCAACAGTCGATCCAATTAGGGATTGATCTCCTCCATCTGACTTGTTGACTTATTAATTAGTCATTCTATGCCCTCAATATTGCTATTCAACCTACAATAGCCATCAATTTGGTATTTAAACTCCTAGGTACCATCGATTTTCCTCCACAATGCTTAGTCTCCATATTTTACTGTGTAAAACCTTCGCTCATGCTCTGCGCAATTAAACAATAATTATGCGTGCAATTCTTGTATTATTACATCAATCTTCTTGAATTTCAAGGAATGTAATAATTATAATATGGATTTAGCAAGAATTGTTCACAAATAAGATTGAACCTTAAATTGATATCTACCTTGAGCACAATTTCAATATACAATTTATAAATTCATAAATCTCTATGTATATAAATGAAATTAGCTCTGTAAGTTCAATAAACACTGAAACTTGATCTTTACTCATAAAGAAAACCTCCTGGAACTTGAATGCATGATAGATCAAATACAACCAGAGTCTTCGATCTCTATATATGCTCCAACATTCTAAATCTGAGCCACACTCTGTAATAACCCAAAAATTCATAAAATTTTAAAATGTTTCCTATAACAATAAATGTTTATAATTGTCACATGAGAGGGACATTTAACCGTTACAGCTAACATAATAAGGTTTTAACTAGAACTAACCAATTCTTTACTAAATTCTATATTTTCATACTTAATTATTTTCTTTTATAAATCAGTATTACAAGTTGATTTAGTCGGTGATAATATCAAGTAATATGAGCTGAAACATCTGTTTCTTACTATGTACTAAATTCTATTTATTGTTTGCAAACCTGAAGGAACTTCAATTCATATCTGAGGCTTACTTAGATTTTTAGCTAATGCAGTGGAGTGATGCTTCTTTTACAGGTCTTTTTACAGGTAAGACGTTTTGTAACTAGTTACCGGATTGAAATTAATTATCTCAACTAGCATAATAAAAATTCTAGTATATTTGTTTAATTTACATATTTGATCAAAGTAAAGGAGGTATCATTGAAACTGTATATTTACGTTTTATTTAATTTCTTGTAAGCATAAGTAATTGGAAAATATGAACATAAATCCAGATGTTCTTCTACCTAACTTCGACTATAACTTGTTCATCAAGCTTTCATTTATTTATTATCAGAGTAGGTCCTATATACAATTCTAGAGAAAAGTAAATTTGTATACAGGTCATTTGATACCTTATTACTTGTTACCATGGTATTTCATATGTATTTGTCTCAATCATACATTCTCATGTTATAAAAACCAGTAAAACCTAAGTCTGGAGAAATGTTACATAAAATAAAGAAACTAATGAGATTTCAAACTGAGGAAAATTATTTTTCTGCCTATGCAATTTCCATTTGAGGAAACAAGAAGAAAAGACCTTACTTTGTTATATAAGTAGTATTTTTTCTTTTGTTTTAGGGGTTAAAGAGTTCATTGCTTAATGAACCTAACTACTCCCAAACTCTTGCATGGTTTAAATCTCATTAAGAGATGTTATATGATAATATTTATTATCCTATTTATGCAATTTTAAACTATAAAAACTCTACCCATGAACTATGCTAAGCATTTTCTATATTCGAAATATTACTTGTAAGCCTTTTAACTAAGGTTCGAACCTGTGTTACGAATAGTCTTTCTGCATAGTCCTATTACTTGTTATAAGGATGTTTGTATCCATATTAAACAAGGTAAAGAGTCTTCTTTCACATACAACTATCATTTACAAGGTCCTCATTCTATAATTAAAATTCTTATTTGAGCGAGGGCTATAACTATGATACCTTTTCATTTACATTTTGCATTTTATAATATAAAGATATTGATTGATTTTTTTTTGAATAAGTTTGTAGCCAAATTTTATGTAACAACCTTTTTATGTGTAGGCTACTCCAGGGCTTTTGAACTATAGTGAAAAACCCACAACTCAAAAATATATTGAACTCCACGTGGTCTATGATTAATGGTTAGGGTTTTTGACTTTGGAACTTCACCATATAAGTCTCCCAAAACCCTAAAATTCCACATTTAACCTATATTGTTACTACTACTATGGAGAGGGAGAGCCACAAGATTACGTCCTTGTGGCCATTTATTCCTTTGCTTACCCTTTGTGTGAACCGGCCTCCATTGTCATTGTTTTATTGCTACATAAAATGTCTTTCATTTCCATTGCAAAACTCTGTGTGTGAGGTCTTCGTTTCCATTTCTTTGCCTCTGCGAGGGCTTCCCTTTGTGATTTTGTTCACTTGTGACTCTGTCAGAGTTAACAGTGTGGGTTTTGGTTTGGTTCCCTCGTGGTATTGGTTGAGAGATTAATCCGCATCGTCGAGGTTTACTATAGTGGTTCTACTAGTTTATGCTTGAGCAAAATCTTATCATGTGGCTAGGTTTTATGTTCAATCCATCACTACTCAGTCGAGGTTAGAACTCTCCATGTAAGTTTGTTTTTTTTATACATTAGCCGCAAGATTTCATTCTTAGCACTGAAGTTTCTTTCAAATAAGATTTAACCTTCTCTAATTTACAGTGCAGGTATTTCTACAGGTGTGGCAAAGAGCTGGGTGGCACACATGGCGTTAGGGGAAGTTCTCCACACTGTACAATCCCACCGGTAAGCTTAGGTTCTTTCGGAGGTTCCTTCTGCGATGGTTGTATGGGGTTTGGATGATACTGTTTCACTTGGTTTGTGTACCGCCTTGTTTGTGGCTACGATGTACTCTGTTTGTTTTTGGGAAGGGAGTTTGGTCGTGACTTAAATATTTTAATGAAAAATTTTATGAAGCCCTTGAGGCTATAACTTTATTTACATGAATTTATATTTTGGACAGGATTTAAAGCTATGATTTCTGCGGTATTTTTAAATGTATTTAGATAGGTTTTTTAGATATCTTTATAAACTGCTTAAGATTTAAAAATTATTGTGTTAGATATCCCATTTCGTCCATGAGCTATGGTTTTTATGAGGTCGATGGCAGATTTTGGAGTTTTTTGTAATGTTTAAAATTTCAATTTTAAGTTAACTTAATAGAAATATTTTTACTGATACAATACTTGTGTTGATGAATGTCTGGTTAAATAATTTAGGAGAGATTTTATTACTGTTTAAGTCCATAATTTTCGATTTTTATTTAGAAAGAAGAAAAGACAGAGTTTGAGTTTTTATCTGTCAGTAAAGATTTGTTTAAATAAAAATAAAGGTTTATTAGTACAACTTGAATCTTCACTGTGTACTTGGGTTGAAAAGAAATTAAAATATCTTTACTTACTTAGTCTTAGTTTATATTTGACAAACAGTTTTAATATTGTTTCTGTGAAAATTTTATTTAATTCTATGTATTTATAAAATAGATAATTTGTATTTGTATAAATGAAGAATTTTTACTTAAATAACTTATGGTTAAAATTGTATTCACCCTACTCTAGAAAAGAGAAGAAACTGAAGGTCATATTTGACAGTTTCTCTAAATTAGGGTTTTGTAAAATTCTATGTATTTTTAAATCTTTACAGAGTTAATATTTACCTATAATGTATTTAAAGTTTGATTCTCACTTACATTAGTAATGAAATTACCTAAGTGATTGCTATACCTCATTTTACTGTTTTTAAGTTATTTCTACTTATTTATTTTTCTGTTCTTATAATGTTTAATAACTATGTATACTTGTAATAGTTAGGCTTATAGCTAGTAATTTATTTACTGTGTAAATAGGAGCACAAACTGTGTGTGTGTGTGTGTGTGTGTATATATATATATGTTAAGTTCTTTCTTGAAGATAATTTTGTTTATTTTTATAATAATGTACTCTATCTAAGGAAATTTCTGAAATAGAAAAGCTTTCTTCTGACTAACCCTATAAAAATCTATAGAAGGTAAATAAACACATTCGTTCATACTCCATTTGATTTATCTATCGAAAATTAATATAACCTATTGTACTAGAGTACTACCTTCTTGAAGGTGTATAAAAATACAATTAGGTATTTTATCCATCAATAAAATTTGAAATTACTATAATCATTCATTCATAATTCATCTATCTTTCCACAGTAAAAGACTTCCTTCAATAATTCTAATAACTGATGAAACAGACACATAACATATTTTTTTTTAAATCATTCATTCTTGTTCCTAAGTATGCTTAGACAAATTAGAAAGAACATGTAGAACCTGGAAATGTAGCAGAGTAAACAACAACTTAAGGAGCCTGTTCCTCCCAACCAACTCTTAGAGATAACTAAGCTGAAAATCTCAAGACCCCCAAGCCTGTCTACTGGTCCACCTGGTTGAAAGCACTAGGTACGAACTAGTAGAAAACCTCTGCAACTCTACTGAGCAATCAACAGAAATTTGTTCTACTTGTAGCAGTATGAACTCAGCTTAAATTAGTTGCACTAGTTCAGAACTTCAGCACTTGTCACTCAAAATAAAAACTTATGCTAGTCCCCACCATCGAATTTATTGTTCATGAAATTCACTCCGAATTTTCACAAGTAAAGAATGAGCAGCCTCAGCTGAATTTAATGGGAAGTTTTATTAGCATGCCTAGGTCTTTTGGGTCAGTTTTCACTTAATGAGCCACCTGCTCTCGTTCGCACCTGAAAATGAAAGGAAAAAAGCAGGTGATGAAGACAAAAGGGAAGGGGAGTTAGTGGAAATGAAAGGAAAAAAGGCACATGATAAGAAGTAATTCACTTATATTTTTAGCTTCACATTTCCACATAGTAACTATTCACAACAAACTTCAAAATCTATATTTCGTCCTATATGTTCTGAATGCGATTTTGTTTTCATGAATACAACAACAAATTCAGTAATTGATGTAATCCATAAATTCATTCTTTACAATGAAAAAGAAACAAAGTCGTGGGTCACATTGTGTGAAGAGAGGAGGAGGAAATGGACCATTGACAAAAAATAATTCTGAAAGTTGCATGGTAGAAGCATGCATTTTCCAGATCATTTAAAAGAAAATATGCCAAGGATGTGTCCCAACAGTTGTGTTGTAGACCAAGTCAGAGAGAAATATGGTGTATTTAGTCAATAATTTCCTGAAGAGGAGAATGCACTAAAAATTAGGTTTGGGTGCATCAACTCGGTAATAAAATATTTATGTAAATTTCTAAAAGTATAATGCAACCTTGAACTATAACATATATATTTAATATATTAATGCTTGGGTTATGGGACATATGACACCATCATTTGTTAAATTTTATTATAGGTGCATTTGCTCCCATCTATGTGGGCTTATGTACATCATTTTTGCATTGAGGATGCTGATGATGGGTCTGTTACACAAGACAGTGGAGTGGAATTCGAATTTAACCAATCTAGTCACGGTAGCCATCATGATGGAAATATGATAGGAGGGATGTTGGGTTATGTTGAAAAGATACAAGATATCATTCAAGTGTACTTATTATCTTTCCAATGTATTATTTTTAGGTGAATGTGGTGGGACACATTCGACAGGAACAATGCAAAGAAATGTTGTGATAGTGGGTTGATATGTATCAACTCTAGAAAGATGTGTGATGAAGGTAAGGAGCCTTATGTTTTCCCAAAACACTATAAACAAGTGTTCTTTTACCCAGATGTGCTGGATAGATATTGGTGGTTAATATTAATACATGACCCTAGATATAAATATGTTTTTTTGAGAACAATAGTGTTAGCATGATAACTGAGGTGGATAATGAGGGTGATGGCAATGAAGAGTGATATGTACATGTTTTATTTCATCATTTACAGATTGAGATATCATTTTTTTATTTTTATCTTTTATTGTCTAATTATATTGTTTGTTTTTCATGTTATGATGATGGAAATGTAAGGTTGATTAATGGATACAGTGTTTAAACAAATTCAATTGGTTAAGAACCAATATGATGTGAAATATGGTTTATGTATTTGAAGTAATTTATGATTGTCTGGAATAATATATGCCATTGTACAAATTACTCGCATTATGTATCATGTATAGATATAAATACACCATGAAAACAACTTACATGATTCAATTTTATTTTTGTGAAAATAAAGGCTAACATGTTCTTTCAGACTTAAAGGTGTTCACTAATTTTTATATTAGTATTCCAATAATGCTTGTATTTTATGATGTTTTGTTATCAATAATGTTAAGAAATATAATTGCATTAATTTATGGCAGTTCTCTTAGATTAATGTAATTTTTGTTTATTATATGATTTGATTAACTGCAATTAATTTATGGCCTTGACAACAATGTAATTTACAAGAAAAGATAAGGTGCTTTACAATGACTTAATTTATGGACTTTATAACAATGCTATTTACAAGAAAATTTAAGGTGGTCTCTAATTTCTCCATCAACGTTTGAATTTTTGTATTTCATGATGCTTTTGTTATAAATTATAATGCTAAGAATTATAATTGCATTAATTTATGACGCTTTTGTTATAATGTTTGTAATTTTTTTTAATGGAAAAAAGAAAGAAAAAATGGTTTTATGGATGAAGGTGTAGGTATGAAATCTTCTTTACCAGAAAAAATCTCTTTAAGATAAATATTTTTTTCCCTTTGTAATGAAATAATTAAATATGTTATATTAATTAAGTTAGATTGAACTTTTGCATATCTATATTTCTAGGAGGTTAAAATCCATCTTAGAATTGGTTGAGACAATAAGGAATTATATGAATTAGTTAACAAATTAGATGCATGCGTAGTATTTACTCACCTTATTTTATGGTTCGTAAATAAGCAGGTAGTTTTGATTTGTAAATTAAATCCATGGTTTCATATTTCACTAAATATATTTCATATATGTATCAATATATGATAATTGATTTGGATTTTATCAATTAATCTAAATTTACAATAACATCATCCTATGTTAATCTAATAATTTATACAACTAATATGAAACTATGTCATTTTAGAAATTAGATATATTCATTAACAAACTCAAATTATATGAATAATTGATATCTTAAATTTTGTATAGTTTTAAAATTATTATTCAATTAAAAATTATTCTAATGTTATTAAATAAAATTTTCAAATAATAATATTAGTAAAGTAATACAACAATAATTTAAAAATAATAACATTAACAAAATAATACTACATCAATAATTAATTGCAATTCTTTAAACACCAGCTAGCTTTAAACCTGAAAAATGTGTTACTTGAATGTGGACTAAAGTTATATTATATAATTAAGATCATCATGATTAATAATAATAAGTTTGGAGAATGCAACTTTGGGTTTACAATTAAGAGAAAATGTTGTTCTTGTAACTAAGTATTTGACTTTCTTTCAATTAGAGCTTTGATATTTGTCATTGTAAAGTGAGTTATTGTCAAAAAATTAAAATGTTAAATGATAAATTGATAGGTCATATTGATGTTCATATTTACATTTTTTTCATGTTCATATCTATATGTTGTAATAATATTACATGGTAATACTTGAATTTGTTTTATGATGTTTGACAATTAGACTTATAAATTAAACAAGATTCATTTATGTTTATCATTTGAATATATAATTACATTATGCACAACATCATACCATAAAGAGTTTATTTCCTTATTAAAAATAAAGTTATATCTTATTTCATAATGCTCAACATACAGTTGCAACAAAATAAATATTTTTATATAAGTATAATATTATGACAAATATTACTAAATTATTAAGAAAATTACAATAAATTATAATATCCGTAGAAATTTGATAAGAGCAATATGAACACCAAATATAAAAAAAAATATTACATAAAAACAATACTATGACAAACTATAAAAAAATTATATACATGATACTATGGAAAATTATACAACAATCATAAATCATAAAGTTGTCACAAATCCATCTATATTTTACAATGCAAATTGTGATGTAAAGTCACACATGATTTTGCATAGTAAAACATTATTTTAGTACAAAGAATATGATCATCATCATTTCAACACCTAAAAAACATAAACATCATGAACACGCCATCATAAACATAAACATAAACATAAACATCATCATACTAACATAAACATAACATATGTTTTAACAAAAACGTAAATGCATAATCATCATTTTCACGACATAAACATAAACATATCATTATTATCATTGTTAGCATCTAATAAACATAAAAATAAACACCATCATATATACCATAATACCATCATTAACATAAAACCAAAAATAATTATGAACATGTTGGTATTAGGTTGTTATTGAGAGGGGGGGGTGAATCCGTAATAGCGCAAATATGTACAATTATGTAGATTTTCAAACTTTAAATAGTCACACCACTAAACAAAAAACTGAACAAAAGTATGACAAGAAATGTACATCTATATGTACATGAAAAGTTACATCAATGGGAGATTACAGTCTATGATCATGAGCACCCACTCATTCAAATGTTCACTTTATCTCAAGAAAAACTTGCAATCTATTGGCACCAACCTACAACAAATTATATCTATGTAAGCTCCAACTTACGACCTCTAGGAACCAAAATAAATAGATATAAATTTTGTCACACAAACTGTGACCTGTGGCTTCAAGATCAGATATGTGGAAGAACTACACTCTCTAAGTGTGGAAGTGACAACTTCCTTTTGTTCTCCAACACCCACTGGAAGAAGACCTCGATCCCATGAATTTATCTATACCCATAGAAAGGATGTTGTTTCACCCTAATAGTTCTCCAATCCCCACTAGAAGGAGGTTTGAGCCCCCATATCATTTCCCCGTCCAACCTCGCTGATATGAAATGTGAGTGTATTAAAAGTAGTGAAACGGTGTTCCTTCAAAATACGTAACTGTTGAATTATTTGGATCTGTGTTTGTATATATGCATTAGCTACTTGCCTAAAACAATTCAGATATGTGTCTATGGGTATGTGACTGAATATCTATGTCAGACATTCCTTCCAAAATACGTCTACGCCTTATGCCAAACCTTTCATTAAAACTACATTTGCGTCTTTCATTTGCATCAAACCTTCCTTCAGAATACGTTTGTGTCTTTCACATCAGACCTTTCTTCAAAATACATCTACAGCTTTCATACGTTTCTAACTGTCCTTCAAAACAAATCTGTGTCTTTCAAGTCATGCCTTTCTGGAAAATATGATGTACAAAGTTAATAGTGATCTATATAATTATAATTTCTATTCACACATCCATACTTCAGTTATCTTATCAACCAATTATTTTCATCTCTCACTGCAGCTCTGCTCCATAAAAATATTCATCTAAGATCAGATAGCCATTAACACTTCAAAAAACAAAGACTCCTAATCTATTCAAATAGTTAAATCATCATCTTCCACAAGCTTACTTTACCATGATCATCCATTTCTTATTTATAACCTTGTTGACTCAAGAGATGTGTCCACTTCGTAAATTCTATTTACTTTGGATATGATTATGTTGGATTGAATCTCTGACAAGTTAATGTTTTCATTGATGTGCGACTTTTGTAATTCATCTTGAATTTTAATATGCACAAACACCAATACACTCATGGGACTTTTGCACACATAATTTCCTATTTTTACAAGTCTCATACATATGGTTATTTACAAATTATTCTTTCATACACATAAGTATTTGTGCAAATGCGACCAATGTTAGGATGGTCGTTGGAACTCTTGAGTTTTGACTTGTGGTCCATCTTTTGATATTTCGACACCTTTGATCTATCTTGTCCATATTTAAAGTTTCCCATATATTCATCTTGGGTATTTTATCTTTGACCTTTGACATCCATGACAACATATATTCAACAATATCCCCCTTTGTCATTAATGTCAACACAATTAGGATCCCCCTATCAATGCTCCCCTTTTCATTAGTATGCTATTTAGTTCAACTTCTCTCTTTCTCATCTTCTCCTAATTTTTCTCCCCCTTTGAAATCAATGGCAGAGGGTTCTTTTGTTTTGTAGTCTCCCCCTAAATTTGTGCTCCCAGGTCACATATAACTTTGTCTCTTTGTCGCTTACAATGAACTAATTTATTTTCTCCTGATTTAATGGCCTATGCAAGTTGTCTTGTCTTTGAACTAAAAATAAAAGGTGTTTTTACTATTAAATGTACAACATCATGAGTCATTCTCTGAGACTTGTGTTGTATCAAGTGAGAATCTAGTGTTGTATCACATTTCAACATGTGTTGTATCAAGTGAGGACATTGTATTGTATCAAGTCTTATTTATGTCCTCATGTATTGAGGTGGGATGCCTTTACTATTATCTTATGTTGTATAAAGATTGGAATCTTGTGGTGTATCAAGATTGGTCTTGTGTTATATCAATAATTCAGACTTGTGTTGTATCAAGTTTCAACCTGTATTGTATCAAGTCAATACTTATCATAGACGGTACCCTATGAGATGGATCTCATTATCTAGATATGGTATTATGTTGTATCAAGACTAGAGACTTGTGTTGTATCAAGCCATGTGGTTAGACTATGTGATATATTGCGAGTCATGGTCATTAAGTGATAAAGTCTCCTTTACGGATTAGCTAACCCTAGAGTGAATTATTTGATCATATGATTATATAGTCATATGACTATATTCATTAATATGTGATATATTGCTAGTCATGGTCGTTGAGTGCTATAAGTCTCCTTTATGGATTAGCTACCCATAGAGTGAATTAATTTAGCATATGACTATATGATCATCAATATGGAATAATTACTTTGATTATGATCTGATAAGATTGATAAATAAATACACATATGGACCATGTAGTAATTAATTAATGATTATTAGATAAAGCATAGAGAAAGATAAAGGATTCGAATTGCCTATATTTACCTCCAAGTGAACTTGAATTGTAAAGGCTTCAGTAAAGACTCAGTTGTAATAAATCATGGATGACTTAACTAAGAATATCCATGCAAAAAGTAATAATATAAATTGCATTATAATATTCAAAAACCCATTCCCATACTTGGGATATATTTATTAATTTTCATGATTGATTTCCTAAATTCTAGACTAGTTAGTTGGACCCCAATTACACCGCTTGGTCAAAACTTGCCATGTTTACATCTAGGAGTGCCCCACACATATTTTTTATAATATTCTTCCAACTATATAGACTTCCCATATTAGTAACTGCACTTTCTTGCCCTTTACAGACTTGTACTATTTTTCTGCAGCTTTAAGGTAAAAGGTAAAAGCTAGCCCGATGGAAACAACCTTGTTTTTTCCCAACTCATCCACCATATTTTTCTCTCTTAAAAGTACAAGCACATTGAATTTATGTCACTTATTATCTGAAATTAATTATTCATCTAATTTATGACCTCCTTAACTGATTTGAAAAGTGTTTTATGCACCTAGGGGGGATTTTTTTACTTTAGTAATCCTACTAATTATGTGGATTTAGCTTGCCTCTTTTGGTATTTGAATCTATTATGTAATTATATATTTGGAAATCCTAATAATTAAAAAGGTTGGATAATGTATACTTATGTAATGCAAGTTAGTGTTATGCACCAATTTCAATCTCCAATTTGAGTGGATTTATGCATGTCTTCTAGCAAATTTTGTGAGTTCAATTGTACTAAGACTAGGATTAATTTATACATGGTATCAAATATCTATTGGATTGATTTTTCTCCTCTCTTTTATTTTTTATTGCAGGATCAATTATCACTCTCCTAGGGATCCATTCAGTCTACTCAGGGCATAGTTACTGAAGAACTGGATCAATCTCAACATATCATCTTGCTACATTCAACTATTTCAAATGGAAGGCGCAAATGGAGACCTTGATGATGAGAAATCACCTGTATAGGGTGCCCATGGAAACTGAATCTGAGCCTAATGCAAGAGCAGAGAAGATAAAGTGGCACAATATGATATATGAGGTTTATGGTCTCATGTGTCTTAGTATTTCCAGAGACCTTATTTTCCATCTAGATGGATTGACCTCACCAAATGAAATATGGGAGAAAATTCAAACTTTGTTTGGAAAAATAGATGAAATGAGGTGACATTAACTGGAGAATCATATTATCTCACTGAGTCCAAGAAATTTTGAGTCCTTACAACTCTATTTCTCCAAGTTCAAATATATTATTCTCCAATTAAAGAAGCGTCAACTAGAAAATAATGATGAGCAACTAATATTGGCCATACTTTCAAAGTTAGGCCCTAACTATTTAGTATTTGATTTGACCTTCCATGCCACATAGTTAATTGTTTGAAACTAGAATATGCCATCAATTGCAGAGTTCATGGAATATTTAACCCAGGAGAAACACTAGTTGGTCATGATGGGAACCATTAAACCTTACAAAGACCAAGATTTGGTTACTGGAGACTCAAACAAGGATTCCAAATTCAAGAAGGAGGCTAATCCAAATAATACTCCTAATCAAAAGAGAGACAAATAAAAGTATTAGGAGGATTCTTAAAACTTCAAGAAGAATTCCTAGAATAATAAAGGAAAGGGTGAGATGAGCAAGTGAGAATACTATGATAGGGGTTTCCATCCATAGAGTTCCCGCATGAAGAAAAAAGTTGACATGATGAATCAAATCCTTGAAAAGAAAAATATCTCTCTTTCTGAAGGAACAAAAAATAAAGAGGGAGGATCAAATTTCGAAGACAGGGAGAGAGTTCATGCCCTAGTAGAAAGCATTGCAAGATCCTATTATTTCATAATTGATTATGGATATTTAAGACATATGGTTTTGACAAGGGAGAATTTCACCTCTCTTGATTTAATGAATGGTCCTAAGATTGTATTGGGAGATGACTATGAAACTGAAAGAAAAGGGATGGGTAGAATAGATCTTCACCATGATTCATACAATAATGTTTTGTATGTCCTATGTTTTACTGCCAACCTCCTATAAGTTTATAAGATGACCCAGACTAGGTATCCTAAAAGTTTTTCTTCACTCCCAATGATGTAGAAATATCTGATATTTCCAATGGTAGATTCATAGAAAAAGGTTTTTTGATCATATATCCAAAGTGTACAAGTTATCAAACTTCATGCCCTTCTCAAATCCCTTTGCTCTCCTCACTCATGATAATGAAGATAGCAAGCTATGACATGAAAGGTTTGGACATATAAAATAAAAGTATCTAAAAGGAAAACACCGAGAGGAAAAGTATGAGAGAGTCAGTCATTAGAAAACCTATGCACCCCTTGAGCTTGTTCATAGTTATATAGCTGGTTCTTTCCTTCATATGCCAATGAATCAAGCCAAATATGTCCTAACCTTCATATATGAATTTTCCATATACTGTTGGGTCTTCTTTCTCAAATACAAGTTAGAAGTCTTTTACCTCTTCAAGGGTTTTAATGCCCTAGTAGAGAACTAGTCTGGAAGAAAGATCAATTTCCTAAAATATGAATTCACACAATTTTTTGAATATCCAAGTATCCAAATGCAACATTTTATTCATTCCACACCTCAACATAATGACGTTATTGAGAGGAAGAATATATCTCTCAAAGAGATGGCCATTTGCATGATGGGGTCTAAAACTTTGCCACCAAATTTTTGGGATGAAATAATGAATTATGAAATATATATCTATATTAGGGTGCCTCACAAATCATTGTATGGAATCACTCCTTTCGAAGCTTGGAGTGGACACAATCTTGATGTGTCCCACTTCAAGATTTTTGGCTCTAAAGCTTGGGCTAGAATTCCACCTAAAAAGAGAAAGGATTTGCAGCCCAAAAGAAAATAATTAATATATTTTTGGTATTCAGAAGACTCCAAAGGGTACAAACTAATCAATATGAGCACTAAAAAATATTTCATCAAAAGGAGTGTTCAGTTTGAAGAAGAGCCTATGCCAACAACTGAAATTGGAGAATCCTCTCACCACCATATTTTATTGTAAGTGAGGGCTATAATAAGATTTTTTACTATGATTTTTATGATAATTCTCCAAGTATTCCTTGCAACCACAAACATTCAGTAGTTGTATTTACAGCTCCTCTGTATTCTACTTCTGTAGAATAAAAATGACTAGTTTGGCACTTCCACAGTCATTTTTTGTGACAACCAGAGTTATATCAATATCTAAACATACCTTGTTTAGAGGTAGTGAACCATACACATAGAGATCCATATACACTACACTAGAGGAATTGTGCATGATGAGATCATTACTCTACACATTTTGCATCATATGAGCATGCTGTAGACATATTCACCAAGGAGTTTTCTAAGGATACTTTCAAGGATATCAAATCATTGCTTCATATAGATGATGACATTGGTGAAGACATATTAAAGACAATATTTTACAAAAAAAAATTATGTCCATGTTGTTACACCAAAATCTTGTCACCAGCATGTGATAAGATCTCTAACACCTTTAATTTCCCTCAAATCCCAAACTTGAAGTGAAACAATGCTCTATATGTTTATCCTAACATACAAAAGTCTAGCACCACTCTTACCCTTAAGCATATAAGCGATACCTTATGCAGCACCTCCCAAGTTATGTGGAAACCAGGCAGTGACACCAACTTTAACCTTTGTCTTTGGTGCGGTTCTCACCTTGCACTGCTCTGTCATAAGGGAGTATAAGTGGTGCCCTTGGTAACAAGTGAAAAATGAGGTTTCAGGAAGCTTCTAGAAAGAAATCCTCATGTCTATCTTTATCCCTTCTCACCTCGGTCAGTTAAGCTCGAGATCCATGCTTTGAGGATCTCATGGCCACCTCACCCACCTATTTCTCAACCATTCCTATCCCTTTGAGCCCTATAAAACCAAGCTCATACTCCATGGTTGAGGGGAGAAGAAAGGAGTAAAGTTATGATGCTGAATTAACATCCTCACCTAATCCATTCGAGAGAATAGAGGAGCAAGTTGGAGCTATTAGAGATGAGATGTTAGTCTTGTGAAGGAGTGCATCGACGGTAAGGCAAAATGGTTGTAAGCTATTTCATTTATCTATTAATGCAAAGTTCATTTCCTTCCCATATATCTGTTGTGTTATAACCTCACATATATATTATCAGATTCCTTAGTCACTGATATGGATCTATGGATAGTTTCTTGGTATCTTTGATGTTGTTGTATGTTTGATGTGCTTTTGCAGGTCTGCAGGTCTTCCATCAGAGATTTTGTTCCAAGCATCCACAAATTCCAGGGAAAGTATTCAACCTAGTTGATACTCATTTGTTCTAGATCTGAACCATTAAGACCAGAGGAACAACTTCTATCCACAGAAGGTGCTATATTCCTGATAACAAATTTTGTTACTCGACTAGCGATAATAAGCTTCAGTTGATCTGATCTTCCTCAATTTCTGAAACACTTGTCTGAATCCAAGCTCCAGCTTTCAATATTTTTAGTCAAATATACATTTAATTTAGTGAATTTTTGGTTTGAAATCTTTAGATCTCTTCATATTCGAGTCACCTCGACTTTATATGCTCTGTATTATTATTGAATCATCAGTTTTTATATTGTTTTTGCAATTTTTGACTTGATTTTTTCGTTCTCCTTGTGTTTTGGATTTTTATAGGGAACCGTGCGTATGCCTTCAAAAGTAAGCGGTGCCACCGCCCACACACTTAATTATCCATAGGCGGTGGCACCACTTGAGTTCAGTGAGAAAGAACGGTGTTGCTTCAAAAACTGCTTTGTCAATAACCCCTCCAGCGCGGTGCCAGGCAGGTTTTCCAAACTTTTAATTTTTTCAAAATTTTGCAAAGAAATTTATGATTTTTTTATTTTTTGTGTTTAGTTGGCATTGTCCAGGCCTATTTGCAAATACCCGAGTGCCTGAAATCTGAAATTTTTTGTGTGGTAAATCCTTGTTTGTTAAAATCAAAAAGCTATATTAGGATCATCATTATTATTGCTTGTAAGTTTGGTTATTTTTAAAGGATCTTTTGAAAGCTTTAGACCAAATTAGATCTATTCCTACTATTGGACAATACTAAAAAGAAAGACTCTTTGATCTGTTTTCTTGTTTCTATTTTTCATTAAGTGTGAGAAAGACTTCTTTTCGTTCTGGAATATATATATATATATATATATATATATATATATTGTTGAGATAAGGTCACTATTTTTTAATTGCGCTTAAGTCACTGGACCTCTGATTAGCCTCACAATATTTCAGGATTCCTTTTTTCTTTGGTCTCTTTCATCATTATCTCATCAAAAGAAAAAATATCAATAGTTTAAGTTAGATCTTTCCATTTTTTAGATAAAAATTTAAAAAACATAGATTGCATGTGCCTATTTGAGTGTTGTTTGTCTTTCTTCTTCTTTGAAAAGAGATCTTACCCTATTTGTTTTCTTTCAAAATATTTGATTTGAAGAAGTGTTCTTTGTTGTATGCTCAAAAAAAGAATTTTAATATAGTTGTTTGGGGAATTTTTTGGTTTCAAAGCAAAATTGAAAAGAAAACACTCTCTCTCCTTCCCGTAATTAGGCATACTCTGAATGGTAAAGTGAATGAACTTGCATTTCATATTTGCATGGTTTTACTTTTATGTCAAAACCTCATTCCTTCACCTAAACGTCCACTTTAAAATTAATGGTAGATTTAGGCCTAAAATTTGTATACAAATTTGAGTGATAGGTTAGAGACGTGTTCAGGCGTCGTTAAACATAGGAGATGTCATTATTTGTCCACACTACAACCCGAGGCTCGTGCGGTTCTTCTATGTATCATCGGTATATTGAACAGCCTTTCATGTACCCTTGAGGTATATATAAAGGTACTTTACGTACTCTATTGTATATCGGAAGGCCCCTTGTGAACAGCTGTTCATTAGATAGCACTACTACTGATTTGAGCTCCCACGTACCTTGAGTATATCAGGAGTTCCCACTAGGATACCTTATCTATCTAGGAAAAACCCTTTGGCCATCTTGTGTGGAGAAATACACCAAAAAAAGAATTCAGGGAGATTACTATGCATGTACCCTTGTGGTATATTGCGAGTTGCACCTACTTGACAATTGTGGGGAGAGACCAACCATTTTATCTCATCCTGTCATTTCTTGTTGGCTTGTAGCTTGAGACGTAGGAGAAAGTTTTTTGGCGTGTTTTTTCATAGCTTTGAAACCCTAAGTTAGATTAGTGACTGTGCAATCTGGGTGAGTTTCATTTGAGACGATCCAAAAGAAAACAGGGCTTGCCACCTGAATTTCCTCCAGTCACAAGAGAAGGTCCAATGGAAGCGACTAACCAAGGAGCTACAGCTGCTTCCCATGTAGAAGAGAACCTGGTTGTATAAAGTGGAGACCAATTCACTTCTTATGGTACTCCCTTGATCCAACAACCTCTTGTGGGTGACACTTCTTTCCATGGTCCTGTGGAAGGTCATGTTGATAGTCCTGTTCGTCCAGGCTATGGTCCTGATGCTCTGTCTTGGGGAACTTCTATGGGACAGGCCATTTCCTCATTTGGGGTAAATAGGCCCTCTCCTAAACAATCTTCACCAAGTGAATAAGAGTATATACAAATTCAAGCATCTATTCACCATGCACGTGATTTTCAAGAGAGAATGTAGGGATTAGATACAATCTTAGAAACCCTCGTTCCTCACAAAGAACCTATTTTGGCTCTTCTTCCCCACAATACAGATCCTTGGACAGATGGATATCGTTCACTGGTTGATTCTATGAGACGTATTGATCCTCTTGAGCCTTTGCACCACCTAGATCAAACTTCCAACCCTATAGTTGATAATGATAGGTCTGTTTCTAGTCCTCCCATGTCTTCTATGGCTAGGGGGAAACCTTCAACTCCAATTGTATCAATCCTTTAAATGACAGGGGGAAACCCCCATCACAACCTATGTTACCATCTAGTGGAGTTGTTACTCATAATAGACATATTTCTACTGCAGGCCCATCCACAGTTTATGTTCCTCCTACGAATACGAATATAGTTAATCCTCCATTGAGTTCAGGCCAGCATTTAGGGGCACAACCTATAATTAATCAAGCTTCTTGGGGGTATGGTTACTCAGCACATCAAGTACATGTAGGAAATATGAATAATCAATCTACCACTATAGGCATGTCTTATATTGGAATTCCATATCCTGACAATACTTTTACTCCATGGGGGCAACCCAACTGGTCCTACATGACAACGTTAGGGGTAATACCTATTCATACTTCTGGAGGTACTGGAGGGCTTCCTTATGGAGGTCCTCACCCTGGTGGGCCTGGTGGTATTGGAGGTGCAGGAGGACCATCTTATGGAGGTCCTCCTCCTAGGGGGCTTGGAGATCATGGAGGTTTTAGTGGACCTCCTCGCAGTGGTCGCGAAGGGCCTGGTGGTCCTGGAGGTCCTAGTGGTCCTCCTCCTAGTGGTACTGGGGGGCCTGGAAGTCCACCCCCTATTGGATAATACTAAAAAGAAAGACTCTTTGATTTGTTTTCTTGTTTCTATTTTTCATTAAGTGTGAGAAAAACCTCTTTTCATTCTGAATAAAAATAAATAAATAAATAAATAAATAAATAAAAAAATTGTTGAGATTAGGTCATTGTTTTTTATTGAGCTTAAGTCACTGGACCTCTGATTAACCTCACAATATTTCAAGATTCCTTTGTTCTTTTGTCTCTTTTGCATCATTATCTCATCAAAAGAAAAAATATCAATAGTTTAAGTTAGATCTTTCCATGTTTTAGAGAAAAATTGAAAAAACATAGACTCGCATGTGCATATTTGAGTGTTGTTTGTCTTTCTTCTTCTTTGAAAAAAGATCTTACCGTACCTATTTTCTTTCAAAAGATTTGATTTGAAGAAGTGTTGTTTGTTGTATGCTCAGAAAAAGAATTTTAATATAGTTGTTTGGGGAATTTTTTGGTTTCAAAGAAAAATTGAAAAGTAAACACTCTCTCTCCTTCCTGTAATTAGGCATACTTTGAATGGTAAAGTGAATGAACTTGCATTTTATATTTGCATGGTTTTACTTTTATGTCAAAACCTCATGCCTTCACCTAACCATCCACTTTAAAATTAATGGTAGCTTTAGGCCTAAAATTTGTATATAAATTTGAGTGATAGGTTAGAGACGTGTTCGGGTGTCGTTAAACGTAGGAGCTGTCGTTATTTGTCCACACTACAACCCAGGACTCGTACGGTTCTTCCACGCACCATTGGTATATTGAACGGCCTTTCACATACCCTTGAGGTAAATAGAAAGGTACTTCACGTACTCGATTGTATATCAAAAGGCTCCTTGTGAATGGTTGTGCATTAGATAGGACTACTATCGATTTGAGATCCCACGTACCTTGAGTATATCGGGAGACCCCACTAGGATACCTTATCTATCTAGGAAAAACCCTTTGGTCATCTTGTGTGGAGCAATACACCAAAAATAACATTCAGGGAGATTACTATGCACATACCCTTGTGGTATATTGCGAGTTGTACCTACTTGAGAATCCTGGTGAGAGACCGACCATTTGAGCTCATCATGTCATTTGAATTTGCTTGTTGGCCTGTAGCTTGAGACGTAGGAGAAATTTTTTTGGCATGTTTTTTCTTAGCTCTGAAACCCTAGGTTAGATTAGTGACTATGCAATCCGCTTGAGTTTCATTTGAGATGATCCAAAAGAACATAGGATTTGCCACCCGAATTTCCTCCCATCACAGGAGAAGGTCCAATGGAAGCCACTGACCAAGGAGCTATAAATACTTCCCATGTGGAAGAGAACCTAGTTGTAGAAAGTAGAGACCAATTCGCTTCTTACGGTACTCCCTTGGTCCAACAACCTCCTGTGGGTGACACTTCTTTCCATGGTCCTGTGGAAGGTCATGCTGATAGTCCATTTTGTCTAGGCTATGGTCCTGATGCTCTGTTTTTGGGAACTTCTACAGGACATGCCATTGCCTCATTTGGGGTAAATAGGCCTTCTCCTCAACAATCTTCACCAAGTGAAGAAGAATATAGACAAATTCAAGCATCTATTCACCATGCACATGATTTTCAAGAGAGAATGCAAAGATTAGATATAATCTTAGCAACCCCTGTGCCTCACAAAGAACCTATTTCGGCTCTTCTTCCTCGCAATATGGATCCTTGGACAAACAAATATCATTCACTGGTTGATTCTATGAGACCTATTGATCCTGTTAATCCTTAGCACCACCCAAATCAAACTTCGGACCCTACAGTTGCTAATGTTAGGTATGTTTCTAGTCCTCCCATGTCTTCTATGGCTGGGGGGAAACCTTCAACTCTAGTTGTATCAATACCTTTAAATGACAGGGGGGAAACCCCCATCATGACCTACGTTACCATCTAGTGCATTTGTTGCTCATAATAGACATACTTCTACTGCAGGCCTCTCCACAGTTTATGTTCCTCCTATCAATACGAATATAGTTAATCCTCCATTGAGTTTAGGTGAGCCTTTAGGGGCACAACCTGTAACTAATCAAGCTTCCTGTGGATATGGTTACTCAGCACATCAAGTACATCTAGGAAATATGAATTATCAATCTACAACTATAGGCATGTCTTATACTGGAATTCCATCTCGTGTCAATACTTTTACTCCATGGGGGCAACCCAGCTGGTCCTACATGCCAACATTAGGGGGAATACCTATTCATACTACTGGAGGTGCTAGAGGGCTACCCTATGGAGGTCCTCCCCTTTGTGGGCCTAGTGGTATCAGAGGTGCAGGAGGGCCACCTTATGGAGGTCCTCCTCCTGGGGGACCTAGAGGTCATGGAGGGTCTGGTGGACATCCTCTCGGTGGTCCCGGAAGGCCTGGTCATCCCGAAGGTCCTGGTGGTCCTCCTCCTAGTGGTCCTGGGGGGCTTGGTGGTCCCCCCCCCCCTATTGGTCTTGGAGGTCGAAGTGGTCCCAACGGTCCTAGTGTTCCCAATAGTCCTGATGGTCTTGATGGACCCAAAGGTCTTGGCGGTCCTCCTCTTAATGGTACTACTGGCCTTGGTGGCTCTGGCGGCTCTGGAGACCCTAATCCTGGGGGTCCAACTTTAGGAGGTTCATCATCTCAACAACCTATGTATTAGTCCACCTACGGTCCTACTTGTGGTTACATGCCTTATCAATACTACCAGTACGTTGAACCGAATCATCAGTTACCTTTCCTTGAAACTTTGGACTTTCCTGATTTGTCCAATTTGATTAATGACCCCATCCAACACAATCCTTCATAGCCTCCTATTCTAGTCAAGCTACCATCGAACATTCCAAAATTTGATGGTAAGCAGGGAGATGATCCCAAGAATCACGTTATGACTTTCCATCTGTGTTGTTCATCAAACTCCATAATGGATGACTCTATTTGATTGAGACTCTTCCAGCGCACTTTGACCGTCACGACCGCAAAATGGTATATCGAACTTCCATGACATTTGTTTCTGGATTTTAGTGCTTTGGAAACTGTCTTCCTCACACACTTTCAGCTACCCATTCGCTATGAAATGGGTATAGACCTTTTGACCTCTCTACGTCAAAATACCTCCATGCATATATCAGATTATATTAATGAGTGGAGAAGGTGGAGAAGGCTCATTAAAGCTCCTATCTTGGACCAACTTTTAGCTGATTGGTTTACGAAGTCTTTGTTGCCACCCATTTCCTAAGATGTGGCTATGGGGGGTGTTGTCACTGAAGAGCAGGCTATTAGCCGTGCTCAGTATGTGGACCTAGTGTATTCCCAATCCCAAACTTTGTATGACCTTATTCCTCATTCTCCTTATCCCAGCACAAACCCAACTAAGGCACCTGCAAAAACTCCTATTGATGGGGTTATTGGATCAATCCAGCCTTCGTCAGCACTAAAACCTTCCAAACAACCCAGTCCTTCTACCACTGCTCCTTCTAATCCTATAGTTTCTGTTGAAGTGAATTCTATTCGAAGTACGCAATCATCTGGTAGTAAGAAAAAGGAAAAACGAAAAAATAAGAAACCTGGAAACCAACAGGAAAATCCCAAGCCTACGACCCTGGAGAATGACAATAAAGGAAAAATGAAAGCTAAATATAATTTCCTATTGTGTGGTGGTGATCATTTAATTTCATGAATGTCCCCGTCGTGATGAAATTAACAAATTTTTAAAGAGTAAACCCACACCGGCAGTCCTTACTGACCCTTTTCCTTCTCATCAACAACTGGTAGACCACATGTCTAACCAGGGAAGTTCTAGTCCTACAGAGGAAATTTGAATGATGTAGTCGAAAACTGTAAATCTCACAACTTGAAGTTAGTCATATGAAAATCCTGAGGAAAATAAAATGGAAAAAAATTCTTTAGAAAAATCTCCGTCTACTGGTTCTCTCGCATCCTCGTATAATGGTCCCCTAACTATTGAGAAGCCTAATCTCGACATGATTTTGTGTCTACCCAAAAGTACTCTTAGGAAGGTTGTTTTTAACCCTAATTCTCGAGTTGTGCAGTTTTATAATATTGTTGAAGACCTAGCTCAGGAACCATGTGCAATGTCTACCTTAGAAGTACTCCAAAGTTTTCCCAAGCAACGCAAAAACTTGTTAATTGCTTTAGGATCCCTAGACCCAGATAACATGAATTTGATTCATTTCAACCCAGAGAACCACAAATCTAGATTACCTCACCAACTCGCTTTTCAGATCATAACAAGATTAGTTGGGAAAAAGGTCTTTAGGATTGTTCTAGATGAAGGTGCTTCAACCTCATTTCTATCTCTATCATGTTGGAAAGCCATGGGCTCTCCCAAGCTTACGAAATCACCAACGACCCTAAAAGCCTTTGATGGAAGAGGTTTCCAACCCCATGGTCTCATGCCAACACTTTCAGTTGAACTAGGGGGCAAAACTATTTCCATTCAAGTGGAATTCATGGACACCCCGTTAGACTACAATATTCTCTTCGGAAGAAATTGGTTTTATGCTATGATAGTTGTCGTGTCGACGGTGTTTAGAACCCTCCATTTTCCACATTTGGGAAGTATTGTAACCATTGATCGACTTTATTTCTGTACGTCGGATGTTACTACCCCTACGAATAATAACATCCCTTTGCTAGGTCAGTCCCCTCCTCCTTATTAGTTGATTGGGGTAGGAATGTTGAAAGACTCTGCCCTTATGGGTGTGTTCCCATCAACTCCTTCTAGCACAGAGATGGCTACTGTCAATATGATCTCTTTGTTTGGCTATGATCCCAAAGGTAAGAAAGCTATTGAATCATACTCCCTAAGCCCACATGAAGTAGTTTATGATGCCATCCAATCCATTTTCGATGTCCATATAGATGATCTTCATCCATTGGCTTCGGATCCTTACCACCTACCACATTGGTTAGAACCTTCTCTTCCTACTTTAGATTATCTATCTCATACTTTTCTGTCAGACGAATCCATTATAGATATTATGAGTACGAATGAACCAGTATAGGGGATCATCATCATAGATCCTCGTTCCTCCCCAATACCAGTTCGGAAGATAATGATTTTGTATCTCTCTTGGGTACTGATATTGTTGACATCCCGCAAACACCTATCTTGTTGCAAAATTCTGAGTCTGAAGGCAATTCATGCAACATTACCAAAATGGCTCCAATCGACATATCAATCAAGCCTAGAACTATTGAACATGTTCATATAGGGCAGAACTATTCAATAGATGAAACTGAAGAGTATAGAGCACTTTTTAAAGAATTCCAAGATATTTTTTCCTGGTCTTAGGAATAAATTCTTGGGATAGACCCATCTATTGTGATCCATGAGATAAAAACCTATCCCACAGCAAAACCAGTTAGGCAGAAATTGAGACAAGTCAATCCGTGGAAGGTTGTAGCTATCAAAGCCGAAGTAAAGAAAATTTGAAAGGTAGGATTCATCTATCCTGTACCCTTGACAGAATGGGTATTGAATATTGTTCCCGTGAGCAAAAAATAGGGACCTATTAGAGTCTGCATCAATTTCTGAGACCTAAATAAATCTTGTCCTAAGGACAACTTTCCGACTCCACATATCGATTAGATTATTGATAACTGTGCTGGAAGTGTCATCTTCTCATTCATGGATGGATTTTTCGGCTATAATCAGATTGAGATATTACTTGTCGATCAGCATAAGACGACATTTATATGCCCATGGGGAACCTTTTCCTACAGGAAGTTGTCCTTTTTCCTTAAGAACATTGGAGCCACATTCCAGCATGCTTTGTCCTCTGTGTTTCATGACATTAAAAACATCATGGAGCCATACCTAAATGATCTCCCTACACATTCACAGCAACTAAAAGACCATCCTCAACATCTTAGAGATATTTTCCTGAGATGTCGCCATTACAAAATACGACTGAACCCACACAAGTTTTTTTTTTGCGTTGAGATGGGACATCTCTTAGGCTTTGTGGTTTCTAAAGATGGTATTCAGATTGATCCACTAAATATTGATGCAATACTCACCCTTCCTGCCCCAACCAATCTCCTTGAACTCCAAAGTTTGGAAGGAAAGGAAAACTTTCTTCATCATTTTGTTTGTAATTTTGCTGAGAAAACCCATGGTTATATGCGTCTCCTTAAGAAGGATACTCCATTCTTCTGGGATGACTAGGCCTAGCGAGCCTTTGAAAATATTAAGCATGCTCTGACCCATTCACCTATGCTACACCCCCCAGATTATTCATAGGATTTTCTCTTATATGTTGCTGCCTCTATTTCTACTATCAAAATGGTCTTAGCTCAAGAGGATCAAAAAGGCCAAGAACACATGATATACTACGCCAATAAGAATCTTATCAATTCTGAAACTTGATACTCACATGTGGAGAAGCTAGCATTGGCCATGGTCATTGCTTTCCAAAAATTTCGTCATTGCATCTTGCTTCGCACCACCACCGTACTTGCAGACCAAAACCCTATGTACTACATCCTGACTCGTCAGGTGCTAGGAAAAAAATACTCCCGATGGATTGTTATCCTAGAGAAGTTTGACCTTAAGTTTGCCAAAGCGACTTCAAAGAACTCATTGGTCTTTGTAGATATGATGTGTGACCTTCCCTGTTCTTTAATGGATTCTAAGCCTTGTGATTCATTCTCGAACAAATTTCTATTCCTCATAAGCATGACTGATCCGTGGTATGGAGATTTAATCATTATCTCTAGACACAGAAATTTCAGCCCACTCTATCTCATGACGATCGTTGCCGTATCCATCACCACGTGAAATATTATATTATCCTGAATGATACATTATATAGGCATGGCATAGACACCATTCTCTGACGATGCCTCACCCATGACGAGGCTGAACAAGTTCTCAATGACTGCCACTTTGGAGCATGTGACGGTCATACCTTTGGTATGGCTACAGCCTAGAAAATCCTTCACACAGGCTATTTCTGGCCCTCTATCTTTAAATATTGTCATGAGGATGTTAAGAAATGCCCACCCCATCAACATTTATATCTAAAAAAGCGCACCCACCCTGCTCTGTTACACCCCATCATTGTCGTTGGCCCTTTTTCGAAATGAGGGATAGGTTTCATGCATTGTAAGCCTACCTCAGCCAGGGGGGCATGGTTACATCATAGTAGCCATGGATTATTTCACTAAATGGGCTGAGGCTATTCCTACATATGCAGATGATGGTAATATTGTTGCCCTATTCCTTTTTAATCATGTGATAGCTAGGTTTGGAGTTCCACAGTCTATAGTTATTGATCACGGATCATATTTCCAGAATCAGATGATGGCAGAGTTAAGTGCTAAGCTAGGTTTTCACCATGAAAAGTAAACTCCCTATTATCTGGAAGCTAATGGTTAGGTTGAGGCCATTAAAAAAGTCCTAAAATCTATGCTGCATCAAATGGTTGGAGATCATAAATCTAACTGGCACCAAACTCTCTTTTCCGCTCTTTGGGATTATAGAACTTTAGTTAAAATAGCGACTGGTTCTACACCCTTTCAGTTAGTATACGGACTAGAAGTTGTCCTACCTATTTAATGTCAAATCCTGTCTTTGAAACTTTCCATTGAACTTCTCCCCAATACTTCCACCAAGGAAGAAATGTTTTTATACTTGACCAATCTTGACGAAACTAGATGAGATGGTGCCTTAGTCAATGCGGCACATAAGAAATGTGTCAAGGTGCAATACGATAAATATGTCCAACCTCATGTGTTTAACGAGGGTGACCTAGTGCTGACTTATGATCAGAGACATAATAAACTAGGAAAAGGGAAGTTCGAATCAATGTGGTACGGTCCTTTTATCTTTTCCAAGGTTTTAGAGAAAGCATCCTATGAGCTCATGGATTATGACAGAATCCCCTTCAGGAAACCTCACAATGGGTTGTACCTGAAGAGGTATTATGCCTAGATAATTTATGTATGGTACCTTGTATATATGTACATTGTTTGAATTTTTCAGTGTGTTTTAGTATTTTCAATATGGTTTTGAGTTTAGTGTCCAAACTGTTTGTACCATGTTTTGGTAATGCAGAACAGATGGATTTTTATGGCTAAAGTGATGGTGCTTGCCGCCATACCTTGAACCTTCCCTCCACTGCTTGGGTTCTCTATTCTCCAGCTCATGATTTGGTCATTTTAGGAGTAGTTTTCATTGTTGTTGTTACAAACAATATCGTCTAGTATGAGGCAGTCATAGGTCTACTGATTGACGCTGCATCTTGAGACATTCATGATTTGGTAGTTTTCATGGACTCATAGTCAGTGGTTTGTCATTTGAACCAGGTCTACACCATCAGAAATCCTGTACTACTCCATCTCTATTGGAGGGTACATCTATTGGAAAGGTCATTTGAGGTTATTACTTATAGGAATATTCCTAGGGCAGACAATGCAGTTGCTAACTCATTAGCAAATTATATCCTAGACTAGTATATTTCCCATTCATAACATAAAAATCAAACGTGGTTAATCATATTGTAAATAAACAGTAAAAACACATAAAACTCATGTAAATACATTTTCCATTTGGAGCATATAAACACCGGAAGTAAAAAAATTTGTATATATATATAAAGTGTTTTACAAAAAATAGGTCACAAGACCTCATCTAAAGCACTCTGGATTTTAGGAAGTACAAAATCATACAAAATCCGGAATCTATATCATCTTTCAGTAATACATCATGTACAACTATCTAGTGGTGCTCGTGGTAGCACATGACAACCTGCACTACTCTACGTAGAAGTCGTCTAAAACGGCCTAGAACTCCCATTGTGTGCCTCTGATACCTCATCAGAATATCATTGATGTATGCATTAGGTATATCTAGATTCCACCTCTCCAAGTTCTCCTCTAGCTCTCCCATTGGGTCCTCACCTCGTTGAACAAACCAAGCTCTTGCTCATTTGTCCAGCGGGAAAGATCCCCCAGGTCGTGCTAATCCAACATCTGCATGAAGATATGTAGGTCTTATTACTATACATAAAAAATAAAAATAAAAAACATTAAAATACAAAAACTCAAATTTCCATCTTAGGTTTTTGTTTCTTACCCATGTCTCCCCACTGCGCACCAGGTGGAAGTGGTAAGTCAAGGTCACCACTGAAGTCAGTACCTACATACGCATAATCCTCAATTATGAGGATCTGATCATTAAGCCAGTGAAAAAATGGAGCCCCAAACTTCACTTTGCCCCTGCTTGCTCTTGTGTGGGCCATGATCTCGACCCTCTTTAGCATACAATGGTCTCTCGCCCTCAACTTAGTAAACACCACTTAGGGCCTCAGATGAGGGACCCGCTCAAAGAAGAAACAAGCTAATATGGAACCAAATCCAAACTGTTTCAGCTCTCCTTGCTGACACTTGGTCAGCTGGTACCCGTTCATTCAATTCCATGCAACACACCACAACATTATCTTGCAACCACGAGGGGACCCCAATAAGCAAGCCCTTCCAGCGTTCTTCATCCTCATGGATGCAGACATTGAACGAGAGATAAAATAGTGGCCACAAGAATGGCTTACTTATTAGGAGGAGGTACCTGCACAACAACAAGTCCCGTAGGAGAATCCAACGGAGAACCCATGCTAGCATGATGCCAGTACAAGTATGTAGAAGCCCCAGGATGACTCCCAGCAAGATGAAACAAATGATGTGCATGATCTACCCAATGACAACCTAGACGACCCTGCTATAAGTGAATATTTGAGTGTCGAGCAAGCCCAGAAAAGGAGGGGCAAGCATCCCATGCAAGAGGAGGAAGATGAAGACACAATGAGTTTCCCATATGGCAAGAGGTAGAGGGTTAACCGACCCTATGTTAGAGACATACCAAATGCGGACTTGAACCTTCTACAGGACTCTATCACCAAAGTCACAGAGAAAACTTTGGGACAACTCGCGACAAGGAAAACCAATTGGACAGCTTCCATCACCACAAAGGTTAACCAGCTTGCGTAGACTATCAACGAAGTGTGAGACACCATGCAAGATGGAACCCATGGTGTCACCCAATCAAAAACCTTAGCAGCGCCAATTCTGATCCCACCCCTAATAATAGAAATGCCTATGGAGGCATTGTCTAAGAAAGGCGAAGAGAACAAGGAAAGTCTCCATAACTTGGACACATTGATTTTAAATTTTTCAAAGTTAACGTTACCGAAGATATACTCTATTCAATAGACCGCTACAATAGAAATTAGAATTCATGAAACTAATACTGCCTCTCAGGAACCTAAGGAAACCAGGAAAGCAAGGGAGTGAAAGAAAATTATCAACTAGCAGTGCACAGATCTGGAAGCCCAAGCCCAGAGACAGGCCTCGCTAAAACAAGCAATAAAGGAAACAACGACCCAACTCTTCGACGAGGTATACGAGTCTGAGGTTGAACCAATGGATCAATTGAGACATCTATATAAGCTAGCCGTAGACCTCCAAAAAGAGATCCAGGAGATGAAAACCCACTTGCCACCTAGCACACCCTCAGAAGTACTGCAACAAAGGCAACAATCCGCAGCTCAAGCAGTGGCCCGACTGAGGGAATCTGAGCACGTCTCTACAGAGGTAGTTGAGACAATTGCTACAACATGGGAATAGCTCATTGATGATGTAGTGGCCAATAAACTTGTCGAGCAAGCACGACAAGCATATTTACAAATCTTGGGACTAAAATCTGAGATTAAGAAGTTACCAATGAAAGAGGAAATCGTTGGGGGTACTGAGCTTAAGGAGCTCCTCGAGAAGGTCAGAACCTTGCGTGACCAGGAAAGCATGCATAAAAATAAAATGGCTGAACAGCAGGCCGAAGTTGAAAGGATACAAAGTTAATTCATTCGGTTCAATAGTGCATCCATGAGTTCACTCATGCATTAGCGAGTACCTCGTCAGAACACCCCAGCAGAGGAACAGTGCAGGAACTTGAGCAACAAGCAGAAGAAGTTTTCCAGGATATTGAACAAATTACACCTATTCTGGCCCAGTTCCAGCAAAACATTGGCAATGCAGCCCAGCTTCTAAGGACAAATAAAGCTACAATGGAGACCACGGAAGAGCTTCGAGAAGAAACAGGAGAAGAAGAATGCAACGCAAATAAGGGCATATAGGAACATAACGTAGAACAACATAAGTGCCATCTAAAGGACCAGCAAGAAATAGAGCATGCTATGGGCATAGACTTATCAGAACCAACTAAAAAGGAATTCATATCATCCTGAGTAAAAAAAAAAAGTAAGGAGACTGTGCAAGATAAGATGCAACTGAAGCTAAAAAAAAAAAAGTAGACCCATCTATATTTTTTCCAAAAGATACTGTGCAGATCAGGCCACTCATATGTCCCTTTCTTAGTGGCTCAAGACGAGCCATAGCTGAGTGTTGGGTGGCCTCGGGAAAGGGGCATAAGAAGGAACTTTGAGTGTGCAGCCAAGGAAAATGCACCGTGCGCATGATAGAAGCAAACGAAGAGCATGAAGGATGGAAGCGGCCTGTGAAGGCAGAGCAAAGAAGTGTGCGACAAAGGAAAGGAAAGCACAGAAGTGCACATGGGAGGAACGGCCGAAAAGCGACAGGGCAGTCATGGGTGAAAAAGTCATCTTAAGTCAGCGGATGCCACATTAGTGAAAGCATGTTGTAAGTAAGGCCATTAGTGCCTCGTGTCGAGTCATGATTGCCATAGTTGTAGCCTGGGGGGGTGATGTTGACAGATAACAGACTACCTGTAAGCAGTTGACCTAGTGTGGTCATGTACAATTTTATAAATAGAAGAGATGTAATTGTTAGAGGGTTGGATTTTTGTTAGTCATAATTACAGAATGGATTTGATAGACAAGAGATGTATACAGTTGCAGAGATAAGATATAGGAGAGAGGTAATTAGGATAGTGGAAGGAGAAATCTCTGCTAGAGTAGCACAGATTCTAGGAGAGTTGATCCAGGTTGTGTGTGGATCTATAGGTAGTAGTAGTAGATTAGGAGAAATAAGTCAGAGAGCATGAGAACTACAAGTCTGAACTTAAAGACATATCTCAAGATCAGTCTGCATCCTGCAGATTTCAAGGTGGTATATCCTTTCTCATGCCAGATGAAGAGCACCTTGGTGGTTTTTCCCAGATTGGTTTCCACGTTATTTCTTGTGTCCAAACAAATGATTGATGTGGTGAATGTTCATGTGATTGATTAATAGTTGCTTTCTGTATAAGCTGATTGTGGTTCAGTTCCTATTAGTTTCTTACAATTGGTAGATGGATGGATAGAATATCTTGTTGAATTGACACTATATGATTGCATATCGTTCTGTATAATTCATGTATGGATCTCAACTTAAGTCATAAATCCGATTGATGCGATTCATCTATGCCACACGAGTTGCGCTAGTTACGAGGGAGAAACAAAAGTTAAGTTGCGTGTGATGACATACAATTGTGTTCATTCACATAGAACCAACTCCTCCATCCAACCATCTTGTAGCCTTAGTTGAGCCCCTCGGTTGCGAACCAAGGGACTATACTTCCCCGATAATTATGAAAACATGGTTCCAGCAGTTACCCTTCTATGAGATATCTCGGGTGATACTGCACCTGCTTCATAGGTGTTGTCGATGGGGCTTTCTCTATTGGGCCAGTATCTCGGGTAGTTGTTGGATCAGTGGGCTGCACAGAACCTGGGTCACGCAAGAGGGGAAAAGTGGCCAACAACGGTCTTCCCTACAATCTAGATCTACAGAGAAGGACTAATACCATGTGGTTGAAAAGAATTTCCATCAAATCTAGTCATCATGGCCCCGGATTTTGACAATGGGGATGAACCAAGACCTTTCCAACATTTTAGAGACATCACAGAGGCCACAACGCCTTCATCAATTACTATACCTTTCATCGTGTTGTTCATACACTCCACATGGACTATGGAATCCACATGGTAAGGAAATATAGCATGTACCTCATCGGTTTAAAATATAATCATTGTGGAAGTCTGAAAATCAAGCATCCCAAGGTAAGTCAATAAATCCTTTCTCTACGAAGGGAAATTATGAAGGACTTCGAGAGATAACTTCGCATAAGGAGTCTGACCCAAATCCTCAAAAATAGAATAGTGTTGTGTGACTTGAGAATTAGGATTGTGCCTCAAGCACTTTAGGACTACTTTAGGAATGTGAGGTATACCTTCAGGATTGTCAATATGCAAAAGAACCTCAGGAGATGTTAGCTCTTTCCTGACATTGGGTTGCGATGAACCATAATTTTTAGCCCATGTCACAACATTAGCTGTCGACATCATGTTTATATACAATCGTGGCCATATTTAGTTTTCAATGGGTTTTGATTCCCACCAGAAGCACTTTCGGAGTCCATGTTCCTCGAATTCATATTCTGATTGTGCGGTAAAGGATCTGTTAATACACTTGGGATCTGTGCAATGAATTTCAAGGATTCATTGATATTAGGGCATAAGTGAGGTGATCTCCCCCACAAAGAATACAAAGGAACTTAAACTTATGCTTAGAATTCTTATCCCCCTAGCATCACCACTTTTCTTTCCATCATTATCATTCTCCTTCCTATTCCCACCTCTCCTATTGTTTCTTCCCTTTTTCTTATTCGGTCTGGGCTGTTGATTACCTTTCTGGTCCGACAAGTGTATTGAAATCACATCCACTTATTGGGTGGGATTGGACGAATCTGTGGCTTGTTCGTTCGATGACTAATTAATAGAAAAATTACTCATTTAATTTGTAACTTGGTCTACAAATTTAGTACATGCAGAGCCAACAATGCCATCAGAATGTGGCCAAGGTTTAAACTTAGGCTTGAAGTTATACCATGGATCGTTAGGTATATTCTCATATAAGATCCCAGACTGAGCATAAATAAATCTATTTTTTGAGCTCGAAAGATATCTTGTTCCTCATTCATAACTCTCTATGTCGAAACATCCTTCTCTATATAGGGAAATAACGACTTAGGGAACCATTCCAATAGAAAATCGGGTGAAATGTTGGCCTTAATCAACCTCTTTCATCTACCCGACTCTTGAATATGATAAAAAATATGTGTGGCTTTGTCTTACTGAAATGTGGACAAGATTTTGGAACAAGCACTGTAATTTACTAGTAGTTTAAAGTGGTTAAAAAAGGTCATGGTTAGATCATTAAAGGTTTGATATGTTCCCCTAGGCAACATTATATACCATTTTACCGCAGGTCCCATGAGGGTGCATTGAAATATTCGTAAGCGGAATGAATCGTGATTCAAGGAATTAGAAGAGAACCGTAGGTAGAAAGTGGTAACATGCTCTCCAGGGTCCTCTCTATTCTAACCTTTAAACTTTGGAAGGTTAGAAGGAATTTTAGCAGGAAAAATTAGCCACATCGGATAATGAGAAACCGAATCATTGGTCAATTTCGACAAGTCGAGAATATTCAAACTATATAGGAAAGGGGGCCTAGGTTGTGTCATTCGGTTCCATGCTCCTTGATAGGATCAATTCACATAGGGTTGATTGTTGTTAAGACCGTGGCCTTGTTTAGTCAGATACTATCCTCCTCCTGCTTGACCCATAAAAGGATACACAAAGATATTATAATTTGGAACACTATGAGACTGGGGTGCAACATAGCCATAATTTTAATACTGGTACGAGGGTTTCCCCTCGAACATATAAGGAGGCATATAACTTCCTGACACAACAGGATCGACATGTGAGGGAACAACATGGCTAGAGGTATTACTTTGTCCCGAAGGATTGTGTGGCTTATAAAGAGGGTGTGTCATGAGAAACGCATTTGAAGGAACAGATACAGAAGACTATGGAACATATAGAAAAATTTATAATGTAACTCCAATGTTCACATGTCTAGGGTCACCTCCGCGAGAAGGATCCTAGTATTATTCCTGGATGAAGGGTACATAAATCCTTTGATAAAAGGTGTGGAAGGTGCAATGTGACCACTACCAAACCTATCGTCATGGAAAGGGATGGCAGTTCCTAAGGCATAACACTAATAAAAACACTAGGGTCAAAGACATATGATGGGAAACTATTATTCATATCTAGCATGCCAAATATAAAAGGAACATTGTTATAGGGAACATGGTGAGTCTCACCACTCGACCAACGTGAGGAATACCTCCCATAAGAAACTATGAAATATGACATATGGGCTTGTGAATTAAAGGAAGTACCTCCCCCATGAGCTTCGGTTTCAACCGGAGTCCCAGGTCTGCTGAATGTCACATTCCCCATTACAAAAGATGGAGAAGGAGGGACCTCCGATGTCTCTAATGTATGAATCATGATGAGACTAGTGTACGGATCAAGGTGTGTATGAATATGCTTATAATTTCTAGTACTCTTTCAAGGAGGATTAGTATATCCACAAGGCGAAATCCTTTCCGGATGGAGAGAAAAATGGGGTGTCGGGCCTCGCTCCATGATGAATCCACAAAATCAAAATGATTCAACCAATAATGAACCCTAAATAAATCTATCACACAAGGAGAAAACTCCTAATAAAATCTAAGCTAAGTGAAATCAAGCCAAGAGGGAGGATAAATGAGCTCCCAAATGTAGCAGGTATTTTTTTCCTAGGAGAGGATTGAAACTCCCATAAACTACAAGAAGAGGTGTGTAACCAATTATAGTATCCCTTAGCTTCAATTCATAAAGAGATTGTGTTTTCTGACCTCTACCTGGCCATCAAGCTCACATAATAACCTTTCCAAGTGCCCCCTGTGATACGTAGGTAAGGAAACTAAGGTCACCCCAATATAACCAATTCTTAGGTAGACAGTCATAGGCAGGATCTATCGTATGGGTAGGGTAACAAATCCTGAAGCTTGAATGCACCAAAGGTACCTCAAAAGTCCCCACTGTTGGGCCTACTATATGCCACTTAGTTAAAACTTAACATGCAAAGTGCCAAACATAAATTATCAACCCGAGGAAGTCTTTTATTTCAAAGCTATCATTCAAGATCTATGCAAGCACAATTTATACCTGACATTGTTATCTAATGGTATCTAATCAAAACTGTTTGTAAACTAGATCACACCTTCTTGAAAAGAAAATAAAGCGTAATCCTATTCATAACCCCAAACTGTAAATCTAATCACACTTCAACAGAATCAATTCTTATAAAATAAGATCTAATTGCATAGATCTAAAAGAAGTTCTATGTTGGCCAACGATCTATGAAAATTAATTAATAGGAGAACACTATGATAAATCTAATGGATAAAAACATGAACTGAATAATAAAACAACTATGATAAATCTAATGAAGGAAATAATGAACTAAATAATAAACAAATCTACAAAATAACACACTTACAATTAACACTACTAGCATCTGCTCAGGCAAGAGGGCCCTTCCTCCACTGAGCATAGCTGGATCTCCACAATGAAAATCTACATCTCCAAAATTAAGAAACTGCCATCATGTATTATCAGAATGGAATGATTACAATAGATCTAGATCAAATCCTACATCATAACATTGATTTCTTTTCCCCTCTCAATGAGATTGATTACATATTTATACATAAAATTATCTCATGGAAATGAGGAACTGAACCCCCAACTTGTGATATGTAACAGCTGAAACACGGTCGTAAGTGCTGGCAACTTTGGAACCGGCCGCAACAGTAAATATGGAAAATACCCTCTTGAAGAACCATCTGTATATCGTAAACCGTCACTTTGTTTGGAAATTTATTCACGAGTCAGGTAAATGAGGATGTTACGCACAAAACTCATGTCTTGGATTTTTGATATCCATTTCCATATGTCCGCAAATCGAGATGTGAATCAAGGTTTTCTTATGTGGCATGCATTTTCAGTTAAGGATGTAACAACTGGCTATGAGCGTCTTGTACATGACAAATCACTCCACAAATCATCATAAGTAAAATTATGCATAATAGTATTCAATTCATCAAAGATAAAGGAAAATAATCATTATTAACCACTTAAAACATCAATGGAAGTAGTATGCTGTTTTACGCACAGTTACAACAAATTGATGGAAAATGGAATGATAAATAGGCGATAATGGTAAGAAAATGGATGAAATATATGTCGATAAGTGATGGAAAAATGGACAATTCTAGGGCCCAAAATCTCCCTCAAATTGAACTTGTTGCACGTCCTCATGCAACCCAATACCTGTGTAGTGTCCAACTAGAAGAACTCATTCACTTGTTCTTTCATTTTACTATTCACACAGTTGCAGCCAGAAGAAATGGAGAGTTCAATAGAAATTGGCAAAGTCACAGCTGCTTAGCGGAGGATTTAGCAAAAAATTTGGCGGAGTCACAGCTCCTTATTAGAGGATTTAGTAGAAATTTGGTGGAGTCACAGCTTATTTTTTAGTGGAGAATTTGGCGAAGGTTTTAGTGAAGAGGATCGTCCACCACTGCCTTAATGGGAATTTTCTTCCAAGATGTTCTAGTACCAGGTATGCAGTGACGGTTGATCAAATCCTGGGTGGTCACGTCCCCTCCACGGGAACCATTCTGTGAAATAAGAGCACCCTGTCTGTGTAGTCCTGTCCAGAAGTAGATATCCTCTACCTCAATAGTCTACACATGGCCTCCCACCTCAAATTATTGCTGCTCCGGGTTCCACATATGAAGGATATACTCCAACAAGTGCTCATGGGAAACCATGCTATGAGTTTGGAATAATTTTAGAAGGCCAAAGTTCCTCAGTGCAGCTATGCACCCCGCATTTCTCTCGACAAAGGCATCGTCATCATCGTGCTGTCGTTCTTTCCATATAACCATTTTTAATCGATTAGAACCTGCCAAAAACAACCAATGGGCCAATCAGAGACATAATAAATCACCAAAATCAGTTAAGAAAATCTATTCTTGCTTGCCCATTCAAATTTCCTCACTCATGGACGACATCTCCTGAGCTCCGTTTACATAGAGCGGTGGCATCACCTAAGTGCAGCTTAATATGCGTGGTTCTTACGGTGCACTGCCTGTCTTGTAAGGGGTAGGAGAGGTGCCTATATTTTCGATTTAGGGCTTGCCTAAAACTCCCCAAAACCCCCACAAAATAAAAAATGAATGCTTTAAAATGAAAGGCTAAGGTTTATTCATTTACCTGGCTCTAACAACGCCCGAATCAGACAGTAGAACCTCCTGGAATCACTGACTGAAGATCTGGCTCAATTTTCTCCAAAATGCTCTCACCAAATGGTAAATAGTAAAATGGTTTGATTTTTATATTCAAATGACTTTTATATCTATTTTTAGGGTTTTTTAATGTTATGTTGATATTTAAAAAATCGTTATTATTATAAAACCCATTTATATAGTACATTAAAGTCATTTTTAAGAGATTAATATTCTTCTTGAGCCTTGCAGGAGTAAAAACGGAAACAATAAAGTCTATGGTGAGTTTGTTTTTTACTTTTTCGTGCTCCCATAAAATGGAAAAATTCCACGAGTGTTTGTTTCGAAACTTTGGTCACGCTCTTAAAACTTAATATCAAAATTTTGAGTCTTTTTCCGATTCTTTTTAGGCTTGTAAAACTTCTCATCGTTAAAAAAAAACTTAATGGATTCTCCTTTAAGATCTTTTCAGACTCCCTAAATATGAAAATACTATCGAGTACTTGTCATCTTCATACTCGTAAAAGTATTTGAATATTCGTCTCTCCGACGGTAGGTTATCTCTTTTTTGGTTCAGATAGACTATTTACGAAAAAAGAACGTGCCAGCCAATCATGACTTGAAGAGCTTTCTTGGGTATTATTTTATACTTTTTCGGACCCTAGAGACTAAATCATATGAAAAAGAACCCTTCGAAGTTTTCTTCCGTCTTCGTTCAGAATCTGTAAACATGAAGGATGTCGAGTTTTCTTTCATTGGACTCATTAAACTAAACACTGGGAGACCCTTTTTTGGGAACGAACCCCTCCTTTATCAGGTTCGTAAAACATATGAGTTTGGACTTGTTCGAAGGATGAGCTAAAACGAGTGTTTGTTACCCTCTTTGAACTCGTAAAAATGAAAAGAGACACTCATCAATCATGATGGGAGAATTAAGGGAAGGGAATCATTATGCAAATCAAATGGCAGTTGTTTGTCACCTTTGAACATGGAACTTGTCTGCATATCATTCAGTCAATTAGGTATTCGACTGACTTACAATTCGATCCACTTTCATGAGTCATCTCACTCCTTTGAGTATTTCAAAAGAATGCATTGTCCACTGTCATATTGTGTGTCCGTATGTTTAGTCATGCTGCCAAGTCTTTTGTCGTGTCACCCGATGTTCAAAGGAAGAAAGAAGTTTAGCTCTACAGTTAAAACAGTCTTTGTGTGAGTACCTTTGAGTCAGTTCTATGGTTACCTTATCTACAACATTCAAGAACTTTGTTCTATATTTCGTGTCGTCGATGTGGGATTCAACATGGCCCTCTTTTGATGAGACTATTCCTGTCGACATCAACTCATCATCCGAGAAATAGTCTTAGAAACAAGTTTAGTACCTTGAGATTTGTATGCCTCAATGACAGATTCCTTCACTTTTGACAAAGGTTCACATCATTGAACTTTGATCAAAATATTTCACTAAGTGTTCGACATCAAAACATCTATTCACACTCAGTAGATTGTACTAGGGTACCTTGGGAATCATTGACATTAATGGTGATCTCCCCTGCACTTGTTAATGGTTCACATCATTGGCTGATAATCAAGTGGTTTCTACCATGTTCGACTTCAAAACATTGTAATCACATGGATAGAATCGTACTTTGTGGAAGATGAGACAAAGACCCTAGGTATTTGTTAAGCACTCATAGCTTTCTCCCTAGGTTGCGATGAAGTATATTGTATGAAGTACCAGCATGGATCCACATCTGTATGGTCATGGTCACTGCTCAAATTTGTGTCTGTATGACATAGATCTGCGTTGTATATCTGGTAGCTATGTCCAAGTTTGAGTCCTCTATCACATGAATCTACGTTGTATTCTAGTAGCCATGGTTATTTATTCCTCTCATGGATGTTCCTTGTATTGGTCTGCAACCATGATGAGGTTACATTTACTCATGAGTCAAAGTATTGATGTAATGCAGATGCCTACTCGATGATACTCTCTAATCAAGATGGCTCTTGCCTTGAAGTGATAACTTGTTCTATTAAAGCTCTCTCCTATTGCATCCCTCTAGCCTCATGCTTTGGGGGGCATTCTGTTACACCAAAATCCTGTCACCATGTGATAAGATCTCTAACACCTTTATTTTCCCTCAAATCCCAGACTTGAAGTGAAACAATGCTCTAAATGTTGATCTTAACATACAAAAAAAATCCAGCACTGCTCTTACCCTTAATAATATAAGCGGTACCTTATGCAGCACCGCCCAAGTTATGTGGAAACCAAGTGGTGCCACTACCTTTAACCTTTGTCTTTGGCGTAGTTCTCACCTTGCACCACTCTGTCATAAGTGAGTATAAGCGGTGCCCTTGGTAAAAAGTGAAAAAAGGAGGTTTCACGAAGCTTCTAGAACAAAAGCCTCGTGTCTAGCCTTATCCCTACTCACCTGGGCCAGTTAATCTCGATATCCATGCTTTGAAGATCTCATGGCCACCTCACCCACCTATTTCTTAACCATTCCTATCCCTTTGAGCCCTATAAAACCAAGCTCATACTCCATGGTTGAGGGGAGAAGAAAGGAGTAAAGTTTTGATGCTGAATTAACATCTTGACCTAATCCATTAGAGAGCATAGAGCAGCAAGTTGGAGCTATCGAGGATGAGATGTTAGTATTGTGAAGGAGTGCATTGACACTAAGGCAAAACAGTTGTAAGCTCTTCCATTCATCTATTCATGAAAAGTTGATTTCCTTCCCATATATCTGTTGTGTTATAATCTCACATATATATTATCAGATTCCTTAGTCACTAATATGGATCTATGGATAGTTTTCTGGTATCTTTGATGTTGTTGTATGTTAGATGTGCTTTTGGAGGTCTGCAGGTCTTCCATCAAAGTTTTTATTCCAGGCATCTACAGTTTCCAGGGAAAGTCTTCAACCTAGTTGTTACTCATTTGTTCTGGATCTGAACCATTCAGACCAGAGGAACTACTTTTTTCCACAAAA
This sequence comes from Pseudotsuga menziesii, assembly GCA_001517045.1. Lineage (NCBI taxonomy): Eukaryota > Viridiplantae > Streptophyta > Pinopsida > Pinales > Pinaceae > Pseudotsuga > Pseudotsuga menziesii. The sequence continues at coordinate 371,372 of LPNX010038876.1, read as the reverse complement.
GGTGGTATATTCCTGATAACACATGTTTTGAGGGAAGGTTTTTCCCATAAGGTATTCCTTCTTTACTTGTTTTTGTGGACAAGAAGTATGTAAAGGGTGACTAAACCTTGTTGATAGGCCATATATCTATGATATATTTTTTATAATTCACATAAGTTAGGCTTAAATGGGGGTGTTAGAATCCTCAAAAAATCATTCCCATACTTGGGATATATTTATTAATCTTCATGATTAATTTCCAAGGTTGTAGACTAGGTAGTTGGCCTCCACTTACACCACTTGGTCAACACTTTCCATGTTTACATCCAGGAGAACCCTACATATATTTTGGATAAGGTTCTTCCAACTATACAGACTTCCTACATTAGTAAGTGCACTGTCCTTCCCTTTACAAACTTAGACTATTTTTCTGCAACTTTAAGGTAAAAAAGGTAAAAGCTAGTCTCATGGAAACTACCTTGTTTTTATCCCAACTCATCCTCCATATTTTTCTCTCTTAAAAGCATGAATCCATTTACTTGACATTCCTTATTAAGCTAATTCGTGGCCTCCATGACTGATTTGGAAAGTGTTTTATGCACATAGGGGGGATTTTTTACTTTAGTAATCTTTCCGATTGTGAGGATTCAACTTGCCTCTTTTGATATTCAAATCACTGATGTAATTATATATTTGGATAGCCTACTAATTAAAAATGTTGGGTAACATACACTTATGCAATCTAGCATGCCTCCATTTATGTCTCAGCATGCCTCACTCATGTTCACACTTTCCTTCGTGATCGTTTGGGATGATTAGGTAGCTGATTGGTCCACCTAGGGGGGTTTGAGGGTCAAGTCATGTCTCACACTTGTATGCATCCAGATAGCTTCCAAGGCCTCGTTGTTTTTCTCTATTATAATATATATATATGATCCATACATAGTTACATATTGGACACTCATAATAATATATGTTATTGACCTCATTTGTATATGCTATTTTCACTCTTTATGCTAATTTATGCATATTTTGTAAGTAATATGAAATTCTAACAATTTGCTGGGCTCCTAAATCTTATTGTAAATCAATTCCCGCAATCTTTATAAATCTATTTCCATCATATGAAAATGATCCCATTAAGTTTTCCCAAATTTCATTTTATTGAAAAGGATCTATGTATTTGATCAAATACACCTAAAGATTTAAACGTCTCTCCATTTAATCCACAAGTAGTTAATAACGTGAAAAATCTATCTGAAGACTCTCAAATTCATATTTAAACGTCTTAACATTTAGTGCACAACTAGTTAATAATGTGAAAAATCCGTGAACTTAGATTTGAATATTCTCACATTCAACTTTATATGTGTTGTGCAAGGGTATGCACACTGCAAATGGTTTTCAAAGTTTTCCCATTCGTAACTCACCTCTGGATTTCAGAACTTAAATTTTATACCACCTCACAAATGATAATACATAACCAAAAACAACATACAAATTTACAATCTTGTATGATAGAGAAGTTGTCACTTATTAAAAGAAAAAAGTCTTGAAAAATATTATTGCATGCAGAGTAACAAGGCTTGTTTTACAGCTTAGTATTATAAGGTTACATGTTTTTTTTAATGATTAAGTTATTAAAAAAATGAAAAAATAAAAAATATTTTTTTTATATGTTTGATTTATTTAAGTTTTTAATATATAGACCTAATAGTTAAAAGCATGTATTTCTTCTTAAAAGATCATAGCAGTTAAATCCTTAAAAACATTATTATTATATTTAAATTTAAAATAAAATTATATTTAAAATAAAGTTATATTGATTTATAAAAAATAAAATTATTATTTATATAATATATTTAAATAAAAAATGTAAATAATTAAACCAAATTATATATTTAAACAAGTGGAATAAGCAACAAAGTTGCTTAGTACCTGCCTCCTAAGAAGAGATTGAAAATATATAGCAATAGGATAATTTTGCTATAAAAATATATGATAAAACAAATATAATTACAATTTGAAAGAAATTAAAACAAAAATGAATTAAAAAATGTCCATTTAAATACGATATAGGTTATTGCAATGTAGCATAAAACAAGCATATTCAAGCTTCCTTACATACTTCTAGTAATATTCTTGACTTATGTTATAAAAATATGCAAGTTTCTTTATAGACTAGCATAAATAGGAAATGAGAAATAATAGCTTATAAGACTATAAATTAATATCATTGTTGTGAGAATAGTTTATCCTACCCATTGGTACCTCCTTTCTCCTCTAACATATTATAATTTAAAAGAAAATTATAAAACTTGTAATTCAACACGTGATGTTCCACATCAATCCATTACATAAGGATAGTGGAATTTAAAGCAACGTTTTGAATGATTAAGATGCTAGTTTCTAAGCATATATTGTAATCTAGTGTGGTTAATAATTTGGAAGAATATCCTAGTTTATACGAG